>JBBPBS010000594.1:29746-58944 GCA_037974835.1 Cicer judaicum
TAGCCTAGGGAGGACGAAAATGATCTAATTGTTCGTCCAATGACACAAACACCTATTGGATGCACAAGATTCGTTAAAAACCCTAATTGGACAAGAATTAGCCTAGGGAGGACGAAAATGACATAATTGTTCATCCAATGACACAAAAACACCTATTTCATTCACAAGATTGGTTAGAAACCCTAATTGGACAAGAATTAGCCTAGGGAGGACGAAAATGACCTAATTGTTCATCCAATGACACAAAAACACCAATTGGATGCACAAGATTGGTTAGAAACCCTAATTGGACAAGAATAAAGCTAGGGAGGAAGAAAATGACCTAATTGTTCATCGAATGACACAAAACACCTATTGGATGCACAAGATTGGTTAAAAACCCTAATTGGACATGAATTAGCCTAGGGAGGATGAAAATGACCTAATTGTTCATCCAAAGACACAAAAACACCAATTGGATGCACAAGATTGGTTAGAAACCCTAATTGGACAAGAATAAATTTAGGGAGGAAGAAAATGACCTAATTGTTCATCCAATGACACAAAACACCTATTGGATGCACAAGATTGGTTAAAAACCCTAATTGGACATGAATTAGCCTAGGGAGGATGAAAATGACCTAATTGGTCATCCAATGACACAAAAACACCTATTGGAAGCACAAGATTGGTTAGAAACCCTAATTGGACAAGATTAAGTTTAGGGAGGACGAAAATGACATATATGTTCATCCAATGACACTAAAACAACTATTGGATGCACAAGATTGGTTAGAAACCCTAATTGGACAAGATTAAGAGTAGGGAGAAAAAAATGACCTAAATGTTCGTCCAATGACACAAAACACCTATTGGATGCACAAGATTGGTTAAAAACCATAATTTGATAAGAATTAGCCTAGGGAGGACGAAAATGACATAATTGTTCATCCAATGACACAAAAACACCTATTTCATTCACAAGATTGGTTAGAAACCCTAATTGGACAAGAATTAGCCTAGGGAGGACGAAAATGACCTAATTGTTCATCCAATGACACAAAAACACCAATTGGATGCACAAGATTGGTTAGAAACCCTAATTGGACAAGAATAAGGCTAGGGAGGACGAAAATGACCTAATTGTTCATCCAATGACACAAAAACACCAATTGGATGCACAAGATTGGTTAGAAACCCTAATTGGACAAGAATAAGGCTAGGGAGGACGAAAATGACCTAATTGTTCATCCAATGACACAAAACACCTATTGGATGCATAAGATTGGTTAAAAACCCTAATTGGACATGAATTAGCCTAGGGAGGATGAAAATGACCTAATTGTTCATCCAAAGACACAAAAACACCTATTGGATGCACAAGATTGGTTAGAAACCCTAATTGGACAAGATTAAGATTAGGGAGGACGAAAATGACATAAATGTTCATCCAATGACACAAAAACAACTATTGGATGCACAAGATTGGTTAGAAACCCTAATTGGACAAGATTAAGTTTAGGGAGGACGAAAATGGCATATATGTTCATCCAATGAGACAAAAACAACCATTGGATGCACAAGATTGGTTAGAAACCCTAATTGGACAAGATTAAGAGTAGGGAGAACAAAAATGACCTAAATGTTCATCCAATGACACAAAACACCTATTGGATGCACAAGATTGGTTAAAAACCATAATTTGACAAGAATTAGCCTAGGGAGGACGAAAATGACATAATTGTTCATCCAATGACACAAAAACACCTATTGGATGCACAAGATTGGTTAAAAACCCTAATTCGACATGAATTAGCCTAGGGAGGATGAAAATGACCTAATTGGTCATCCAATGACACAAAAACACCTATTGGATGCACAAGATTGGTTAGAAACCCTAATTGGACAAGATTAAGTTTAGGGAGGACGAAAATGACATATATGTTCATCAAATGACACTAAAACAACTATTGGATGCACAAGATTGGTTAGAAACCCTAATTGGACAAGATTAAGAGTAGGGAGAACAAAAATGACCTAAATGTTCGTCCAATGACACAAAACACCTATTGGATGCACAAGATTGGTTAAAAACCATAATTTGATAAGAATTAGCCTAGGGAGGACGAAAATGACATAATTGTTCATCCAATGACAAAAAAACACCTATTTCATTCACAAGATTGGTTAGAAACCCTAATTGGACAAGAATTAGCCTAGGGAGGACGAAAATGATCTAATTGTTCATCCAATGACACAAAAACACCAATTGGATGCACAAGATTGGTTAGAAATCCTAATTGGAAAAGAATAAGCCTAGGGAGGACGAAAATGACCTAATTATTCATCCAATGACACAAAAACACCAATTGGATGCACAAGATTGGTTAGAAACCCTAATTGGACAAGAATAAGCCTAGGGAGGACGAAAATGACCTAATTGTTCATCCAATGACACAAAACACCTATTGGATGCACAAGATTGGTTAAAAACCCTAATTGGACATGAATTAGCCTAGGGAGGAGGAAAATGACATATATGTTCATCCAATGACACAAAAACAACTATTGGATGCACAAGATTGGTTAGAAACCCTAATTGGACAAGATTAAGAGTAGGGAGAACAAAAATGACCTAAATGTTCATCCAACGACACAAAACACCTATTGGATACACAAGATTGGTTAAAAACCATAATTTGACAAGAATTAGCCTAGGGAGGACGAAAATGACATAATTGTTCATCCAATGACACAAAAACACCTATTTCATTCACAAGATTGGTTAGAAACCCTAATTGGACAAGAATTAGCCTAGGGAGGATGAAAATGACCTAATTGTTCATCCAAAGACACAAAAACACCTATTGGATGCACAAGATTGGTTAGAAACCCTAATTGGACAAGATTAAGTTTAGGGAGGACGAAAATGACATAAATGTTCATCCAATGACACACAAACAACTATTGGATGCACAAGATTGGTTAGAAACCCTAATTGGACAAGATTAAGAGTAGGGAGAACAAAAATGACCTAAATGTTCATCCAACGACACAAAACACCTATTGGATACACAAGATTGGTTAAAAACCATAATTTGACAAGAATTAGCCTAGGGAGGACGAAAATGACATAATTGTTCATCCAATGACACAAAAACACCTATTTCATTCACAAGATTGGTTAGAAACCCTAATTGGACAAGAATTAGCCTAGGGAGGACGAAAATGACCTAATTGTTCATCCAATGACACAAAAACACCAATTGGATGCACAAGATTGGTAAGAAACCCTAATTGGACAAGAATAAGCCTAGGGAGGACGAAAATGACCTAATTGTTCATCCAATGACACAAAAATACCAATTGGATGCACAAGATTGGTTAGAAACCCTAATTGGACAAGAATAAGCCAAGGGAGGACGAAAATGACCTAATTGTTCATCCAATGACACAAAACACCTATTGGATGCACAAGATTGGTTAGAAACCCTAATTGGACATGAATTAGCCTAGGGAGGACGAAAATGACATATATGTTCATCCAATGACACAAAACACCTATTGGATGCACAAGGTTGATTAGAAACCCTAATTGGACAAGATTAAGAGTAGGGAGAACAAAAATGACCTAAATGTTCATCCAATGACACAAAACACCTATTGGATGCACAAGATTGGTTAAAAACCCTAATTGGAAAAGAATTAGCATAGGGAGGACGAAAATGACCTAATTGGTCATCCAATGACACAAAACACCTATTGGATGCACAAGATTGGTTAGAAACCCTAATTGGACAAGATTAAGTGTAGGGAGAACGAAAATGACCTAAATGTTCATCCAATGACACAAAACACCTATTGGATGCACAAGATTGGTTAAAAACCCTAATTGGATATGAATTAGCCTAGGGAGGAGAAAAAATGACCTAATTGTTCATCCAATGACACAAAAACACCTATTGGATGCACAAGATTGGTTAGAAAACCTAATTGGACATGAATTAGCCTAGGGAGGACGAAAATGACCTAATTGTTCATCCAATGACACAAAACACCTATTGGATGCAAAAGATTGGTTAGAAACCCTAATTGGACAAGAATTAGCCTAGGGAGGACGAAAATGACCTAAATGTTCATCCAATGACACAAAACACCTATTGGATGCACTAGGTTGGTTAGAACCCTAATTCGACAAGAATTAGCCTAGGGAGGAAGAAAATGACCTAATTGTTCATCCAATGACACAAAACACCTATTGGATGCACAAGATTGGTTAAAAACCCTAATTGGACAAGAATTAGCCTAGGGAGGACGAAAATGACCTAATTGTTCATCCAATGACACAAAAACACCTATTGGATGCACAAGATTGGTTAGAAACCCTAATTAGACAAGCATAAGCCTAGGGAGGACGAAAATGACCTAATTGTTCATCAAATGACACAAAACACCTATGGATGCAAAAGATTGGTTAAAAACCCTAATTGGAAAAGAATTAGCCTAGGGAGGACGAAAATGACCTAATTGGTCATCCAATGACACAAAACACCTATTGGATGCACAAGATTGGTTAGAAACCCTAATTGGACAAGAATTAGCCTAGGGAGGACGAAAATGACATAATTGTTCATCCAATGACACAAAAACACCTATTTCATTCACAAGATTGGTTAGAAACCCTAATTGGACAAGAATTAGCCTAGGGAGGACGAAAATGACCTAATTGTTCATCCAAAGACACAAAAACACCTATTGGATGCACAAGATTGGTTAGAAACCCTAATTGGACAAGATTAAGTTTAGGGAGGACGAAAATGACATAAATGTTCATCCAATGACACACAAACAACTATTGGATGCACAAGATTGGTTAGAAACCCTAATTGGACAAGATTAAGTGTAGGGAGAATGAAAATGACCTAAATGTTCATCCAATGCACAAACACCTATTGGATGCACAAGATTGGTTAGAAACCCTAATTGGACAAGAATTAGCCTAGGGAGGACGAAAATGACCTAATTGTTCATCCAATGACACAAAACACCTATTGGATGCACAAGATTGGTTAAAAACCCTAATTGGACAAGAATAAGCCTAGGGAGGACGAAAATGACCTAATTGTTCATCCAATGACACAAAACACCTATTGGATGCACAAGATTGGTTAAAAACCCTAATTGGACAAGAATTAGCCTAGGGAGGATGAAAATGACCTAATTGGTCATCCAATGACACAAAAACACCTATTGGATGCACAAGATTGGTTAGAAACCCTAATTGGACAAGATTAAGTTTAGGGAGGACGAAAATGACATAAATGTTCATCCAATGACACACAAACAACTATTGGATGCACAAGATTGGTTAGAAACCCTAATTGGACAAGATTAAGTGTAGGGAGAATGAAAATGACCTAAATGTTCATCCAATGCACAAACACCTATTGGATGCACAAGATTGGTTAGAAACCCTAATTGGACAAGAATTAGCCTAGGGAGGACGAAAATGACCTAATTGTTCATCCAATGACACAAAACACCTATTGGATGCACAAGATTGGTTAAAAACCCTAATTGGACATGAATTAGCCTAGGGAGGATGAAAATGACCTAATTGGTCATCCAATGACACAAAAACACTTATTGGATGCACAAGATTGGTTAGAAACCCTAATTGGACAAGATTAAGTTTAGGGAGGACGAAAATGACATATATGTTCATCCAATGACACTAAAACAACTATTGGATGCACAAGATTGGTTAGAAACCCTAATTGGACAAGATTAAGAGTAGGGAGAACAAAAATGACCTAAATGTTCGTCCAATGACACAAAACACCTATTGGATGCACAAGATTGGTTAAAAACCATAATTTGATAAGAATTAGCCTAGGGAGGACGAAAATGACATAATTGTTCATCCAATGACAAAAAAACACCTATTTCATTCACAAGATTGGTTAGAAACCCTAATTGGACAAGAATTAGCCTAGGGAGGACGAAAATGACCTAATTGTTCATCCAATGACACAAAAACACCAATTGGATGCACAAGATTGGTTAGAAATCCTAATTGGAAAAGAATAAGCCTAGGGAGGACGAAAATGACCTAATTATTCATCCAATGACACAAAAACACCAATTGGATGCACAAGATTGGTTAGAAACCCTAATTGGACAAGAATAAGCCTAGGGAGGACGAAAATGACCTAATTGTTCATCCAATGACACAAAACACCTATTGGATGCACAAGATTGGTTAAAAACCCTAATTGGACATGAATTAGCCTAGGGAGGATGAAAATGACCTAATTGGTCATCCAATGACACAAAAACACCTATTGGAAGCACAAGATTGGTTAGAAACCCTAATTGGACAAGATTAAGTTTAGGGAGGACGAAAATGACATATATGTTCATCCAATGACACTAAAACAACTATTGGATGCACAAGATTGGTTAGAAACCCTAATTGGACAAGATTAAGAGTAGGGAGAAAAAAATGACCTAAATGTTCGTCCAATGACACAAAACACCTATTGGATGCACAAGATTGGTTAAAAACCATAATTTGATAAGAATTAGCCTAGGGAGGACGAAAATGACATAATTGTTCATCCAATGACACAAAAACACCTATTTCATTCACAAGATTGGTTAGAAACCCTAATTGGACAAGAATTAGCCTAGGGAGGACGAAAATGACCTAATTGTTCATCCAATGACACAAAAACACCAATTGGATGCACAAGATTGGTTAGAAACCCTAATTGGACAAGATTAAGTTTAGGGAGGACGAAAATGACATATATGTTCATCCAATGACACAAAAACAACTATTGGATGCACAAGATTGGTTAGAAACCCTAATTGGACAAGATTAAGAGTAGGGAGAACAAAAATGACCTAATTGTTCATCCAATGACACAAAACACCTATTGGATGCACAAGATTGGTTAAAAACCCTAATTGGACATGAATTAGCCTAGGGAGGATGAAAATGACCTAATTGTTCATCCAAAGACACAAAAACACCTATTGGATGCACAAGATTGGTTAGAAACCCTAATTGGACAAGATTAAGTTTAGGGAGGACGAAAATGACATAAATGTTCATCCAATGACACAAAAACAACTATTGGATGCACAAGATTGGTTAGAAACCCTAATTGGACAAGATTAAGTGTAGGGAGAACGAAAATGACCTAAATGTTCATCCAATGACACAAACACGTATTGGATGCACAAGATTGGTTACAAACCCTAATTGGACAAGAATTAGCCTAGGGAGGACGAAAATGACCTAATTGTTCATCCAATGACACAAAACACCTATTGGATGCACAAGATTGGTTAAAAACACTAATTGGACATGAATTAGCCTAGGGAGGATGAAAATGACCTAATTGTTCATCCAATGACACAAAACACCTATTGGATGCACAAGATTGGTTAAAAACCATAATTTGACAAGAATTAGCCTAAGGAGGACGAAAATGACATAATTGTTCATCCAATGTCACAAAAACACCTATTTCATTCACAAGATTGGTTAGAAACCCTAATTGGACAAGAATTAGCCTAGGGAGGACGAAAATGACCTAATTGTTCATCCAATGACACAAAAACACCAATTGGATGCACAAGATTGGTTAGAAACCCTAATTGGACAAGAATAAACCTAGGGAGGAAGAAAATGACCTAATTGTTCATCCAATGACACAAAACACCTATTGGATGCACAAGATTGGTTAAAAACCCTAATTGGACATGAATTAGCCTAGGGAGGATGAAAATGACCTAATTGTTCATCCAAAGACACAAAAACACCTATTGGATGCACAAGATTGGTTAGAAACCCTAATTGGACAAGATTAAGTTTAGGGGGGACAAAAATGACATAAATGTTCATCCAATGACACAAAAACAACTATTGGATGCACAAGATTGGTTAGAAACCCTAATTGGACAAGATTAAGTGTAGGGAGAACGAAAATGACCTAAATGTTCATCCAATGACACAAACACCTATTGGATGCACAAGATTGGTTAGAAACCCTAATTGGACAAGAATTAGCCTAGGGAGGACGAAAATGACCTAATTGTTCATCCAATGACACAAAACACCTATTGGATGCACAAGATTGGTTAAAAACCATAATTTGACAAGAATTATCCTAGGGAGGACGAAAATGACATAATTGTTCATCCAATGACACAAAAACACCTATTTCATTCACAAGATTGGTTAGAAACCCTAATTGGACAAGAATTAGCCTAGGGAGGACGAAAATGACCTAATTGTTCATCCAATGACACAAAACACCAATTGGATGCACAAGATTGGTTAGAAACCCTAATTGGACAAGAATAAGCCTAGGGAGGACGAAAATGACCTAATTGTTCATCCAATGACACAAAACACCTATTGGATGCACAAGATTGGTTAAAAACCCTAATTGGACATGAATTAGCCTAGGGAGGAATAAAATGACCTAATTGGTCATCCAATGACACAAAAACACCTATTGGATGCACAAGATTGGTTAGAAACCCTAATTGGACAAGATTAAGTTTAGGGAGGACGAAAATGACATATATGTTCATCCAATGACACTAAAACAACTATTGGATGCACAAGATTGGTTAGAAACCCTAATTGGACAAGATTAAGTGTAGGGAGAACGAAAATGACCTAAATGTTCATCCAATGACACAAACACCTATTGGATGCACAAGATTGGTTAGAAACCCTAATTGGACAAGAATTAGCCTAGGGAGGACGAAAATGACCTAATTGTTTATCCAATGACACAAAACACCTATTGGATGCACAAGATTGGTTAAAAACCCTAATTGGACATGAATTAGCCTAGGGAGGATGAAAATGACCTAATTGGTCATCCAATGACACAAAAACACCTATTGGATGCACAAGATTGGTTAGAAACCCTAATTGGACAAGATTAAGTTTAGGGAGGACGAAAATGACATAAATGTTCATCCAATGACACACAAACAACTATTGGATGCACAAGATTGGTTAGAAACCCTAATTGGACAAGATTAAGTGTAGGGAGAATGAAAATGACCTAAATGTTCATCCAATGCACAAACACCTATTGGATGCACAAGATTGGTTAGAAACCCTAATTGGACAAGAATTAGCCTAGGGAGGACGAAAATGACATAATTGTTCATCCAATGACACAAAAACACCTATTTCATTCACAAGATTGGTTAGAAACCCTAATTGGACAAGAATTAGCCTAGGGAGGACGAAAATGACCTAATTGTTCATCCAATGACACAAAAACAACTATTGGATGCACAAGATTGGTTAGAAACCCTAATTGGACAAGATTAAGTGTAGGGAGGACGAAAATGACCTAAATGTTCATCCAATGACACAAACACCTATTGGATGCACAAGATTCGTTAAAAACCCTAATTGGACAAGAATTAGCCTAGGGAGGACGAAAATGATCTAATTGTTCGTCCAATGACACAAAAACACCTATTGGATGCACAAGATTGGTCAGAAACCCTAATTGGACAAGCATAAGCCTAGGGAGGACGAAAATGTCCTAAATGTTCATCCAATGACACAAAAACACCTATTGGATGCACAAGATTGGTTAGAAACCCTAATTGGACAAGAATTAGCCTAGGGAGGACGAAAATAACCTAAATGTTCATCCAATGACACAAAACACCTATTGGATGCACAAGATTGGTTAAAAACCCTAATTGGACAAGAATTAGCCTAGGGAGGATGAAAATGACCTAATTGGTCATCCAATGACACAAAACACCTATTGGATGCACAAGATTGGTTAGAAACCCTAATTGGACAAGATTAAGTGTAGGGAGAACGAAAATGACCTAAATGTTCATCCAATGACACAAAACACCTATTGGATGCACAAGATTGGTTAAAAACCCTAATTGGATATGAATTAGCCTAGGGAGGAGCAAAAATGACCTAATTGTTCATCCAATGACACAAAAACACCTATTGGATGCACAAGATTGGTTAGAAAACCTAATTGGACATGAATTAGCCTAGGGAGGACGAAAATGACCTAATTGTTCATCCAATGACACAAAATACCTATTGGATGCAAAAGATTGGTTAAAAACCCTAATTGGATATGAATTAGCCTAGGGAAGAGGAAAATGACCTAATTGTTCATCCAATAACACAAAAACACCTATTGGATGCACAAGATTGGTTAGAAAACCTAATTGGACATGAATTAGCCTAGGGAGGACGAAAATGACCTAATTGTTCATCCAATGACACAAAACACCTATTGGATGCAAAAGATTGGTTAGAAACCCTAATTGGACAAGAATTAGCCTAGGGAGGACGAAAATGACCTAAATGTTCATCCAATGACACAAAACACCTATTGGATGCACAAGGTTGGTTAAAAACCCTAATTCGACAAGAATTAGCCTTGGGAGGACGAAAATGACCTAATTGTTCATCCAATGACACAAAACACCTATTGGATGCACAAGATTGGTTAAAAACCCTAATTGGACAAGTTTAAGTGTTGGGAGGACGAAAACGACCTAAATGTTCATCCAATGACACAAAACACCTATTGGATGCACAAGATTGGTTAAAAACCCTAATTGGACAAGAATTAGCCTAGGGAGGACGAAAATGACCTAATTGTTCATCCAATGACACAAAAACACATATTGAATGCACAAGATTGGTTAGAAACCCTAATTGGACAAGATTAAGTGTAGGGAGGTCGAAAATGACATAAAAATCATCCAACGACACAAACACACCTATTGGATGAACAAAATTGGTTAAAAACCCTAATTGGACAAGAATTAGCCTAGGGAGGACGAAAATGACCTAAATGTTCATCCAACGACACAAACACACCTATTGGATGCACAAGATTGGTTAAAATCGTAATTGGACTACATTAAGTGTAGGGAGGACGAAAATGACCTAAATGTTCATCCAATGACACAAAACACCGATTGGATGCACAAGATTTGTTAAAAACCCTAATTAGACAAGAATTAGCCTACGGAGGACGAAAATGACCTAATTGTTCATCCTGTGACACAAACACACCTATTGGATGCACAAGATTGGTTAGAAACCCTAATTGGACCAAAATAAGCCAAGGGAGGTCGAAATTGACCTAATTGTTCATCGAATAACACAAACACAACAATTGGATGCACAAGATTGGTTTGAAACCCTAATTGCACAAGGATAAGCCTAGGGAAGATGAAAATGACCTAAATGTTCATCCAATGACACAAAACACCTATTGGATGCACAAGATTGGTTAAAAACCCTAATTGGACAAGAATTAGCCTAGGGAGGACGAAAATGACCTAATTGTTCATCCAATGACACAAAAACACCTGTCGGATCCACAAGATTGGTCAGAAACCCTAATTGAACAAGATTAAGTGTAGGGACGACGAAAATGACCTAAATGTTCTTCCAATGACACAAAACACCTATTAGATGCACAAGATTGCTTAAAAACCCTAATTGGACAAGATTAAGTTTAGGGAGGACGAAAATGACCTAAATGTTCATCCAATGACAAAAAACACCTATTGGATGCACAAGATTGGTCAGAAACCCTAATTGGATAAGAATTAGCCTAAGGAGGACGAAAATGACCTAAATGTTCATCCAATGACACAAAACACCTATTGGATGCACAAGATTGGTTAAAAACCCTAATTGGACAAGAATTAGCCTAGGGAGGACGAAAATGACCTAATTGTTCATCCAATGACACAAAAACACCTTTCAGATGCACAAGATTGGTTAGAAACCCTAATTGAACAAGATTAAGTGTAGGGAGGACGAAAATGACCTAAATGTTCATCCAATGACACAAAACACCAATTGGTTGCACAAGATTGGTTAAAAACCCTAATTGGACAAGATTAAGTGTAGGGAGGACGAAAATGACCTAAATGTTCATCCAATGACACAAAACACTTATTGGATGCACAAGATAGGTTAAAAACCCTAATTGGATAAGAATTAGCCTAAGGAGGACGAAAATGACCTAAATGTTCATCCAATGACACAAAACACCTATTGGATGCACAAGATTGGTTAAAAACCCTAATTGGACAAGAATTAGCCTAGGGAGGACGAAAATGACCTAATTGTTCATCCAATGACACAAAAACACCTATTGGATGCACAAGATTGGTTAGAAACCCTAATTGGACAAGATTAAGTTTAGGGAGGACGAAAATGACCTAAATGTTCATCTAATGACGCAAAACACCTATGGGATGCACAAGATTGGTTAAAAACCCTAATTGGACAAGAATTAGCCTAGGGAGGACGAAAATGACCTAATTGTTCATCCAATGACACAAAAACACCTATTGGATGCACAAGATTGGTTAGAAACCCTAATTGGACAAGAATAAGCCTAGGGAGGACGAAAATGACCTAATTGTTCATCCAATGACACAAAAACACCTATTTGGATGCACAAGATTGGTTAGAAACCCTAATTGGACAAGATTAAGTTTAGGGAGGAAGAAGATGACCTAAATGTTCATCCAATGACACAAAACAACTATTGGATCCACAAGATTGGTTAAAAACCCTAATTGGACAAGATTAAGTTTGGGGAGGACGAAAATGACCTAAATGTTCATCCAATGACACAAAACACCTATTGGATGCACAAGATTGGTTAAAAACCCTAATTGGACAAGAATTAGCCTAGGGAGGACGAAAATGACCTAATTGTTCATCCAATGACACAAAAACACCTATTGGATGCACAAGATTGGTTAGAAACCCTAATTAGACAAGCATAAGCCTAGGGAGGACGAAAATGACCTAATTGTTCATCAAATGACACGTAAACACCTATGGATGCAAAAGATTGGTTAAAAACCCTAATTGGAAAAGAATAAGCCTAGGGAGGACGAAAATGACCTAATTGTTCATCCAATGACACAAAAACACCTATTGGATGCACAAGATTGGTTAGAAACTCTAATTGGAAATGAATTAGCCTAGGGAGGACGAAAATGACGTAATTGTTCATCCAATGACACAAAAACACCTATTGGATGCACAAGATTGGTTAGAAACCCTAATTGGACAAGATTAAGTTTAGGGAGGACGAAAATGGCATATATGTTCATCCAATGAGACAAAAACAACCATTGGATGCACAAGATTGGTTAGAAACCCTAATTGGACAAGATTAAGAGTAGGGAGAACAAAAATGACCTAAATGTTCATCCAATGACACAAAACACCTATTGGATGCACAAGATTGATTAAAAACCATAATTTGACAAGAATTAGCCTAGGGAGGACGAACATGACATAATTGTTCATCCAATGACACAAAAACACCTATTGGATGCACAAGATTGGTTAAAAACCCTAATTGGACATGAATTAGCCTAGGGAGGATGAAAATGACCTAATTGTTCATCCAAAGACACAAAAACACCTATTGGATGCACAAGATTGGTTAGAAACCCTAATTGGACAAGATTAAGTTTAGGGAGGACGAAAATGACATAAATGTTCTTCCAATGACACAAAAACAACTATTGGATGCACAAGATTTGTTAGAAACCCTAATTGGACAAGATTAAGTGTAGGGAGGACGAAAATGACCTAAATGTTCATCCAATGACACAAACACCTATTGGATGCACAAGATTGGTTAGAAACCCTAATTGGACAAGAATTAGCCTAGGGAGGACGAAAATGGCCTAATTGCTCATCCAATGACACAAAACACCTATTGGATGCACAAGATTTGTTAGAAACCCTAATTGGACATGAAATAGCCTAGGGAGGATGAAAATGAACTAATTGTTCATCCAATGACACAAAAACACCTATTGGATGCACAAGAGTGGTTAGAAACCCTAATTGCAAATGAATTAGCCTAGGGAGGACGAAAATGACCTAATTGTTCATCCAATGACACAAAACACCTATTGGATGCACAAGATTGGTTAGAAACCCTAATTGGACAAGAATTAGCCTAGGGAGGACGAAAATGACCTAATTGTTCATCCAATGACACAAAAACACCTATTGGATGCACAAGATTGGTTAGAAACCCTAATTGGACAAGATTAAGTTTAGGGAGGACGAAAATGGCATATATGTTCATCCAATGAGACAAAAAAAACCATTGGATGCACAAGATTGGTTAGAAACCCTAATTGGACAAGATTAAGAGTAGGGAGAACAAAAATGACCTAAATGTTCCTCCAATGACACAAAACACCTATTGGATGCACAAGATTGGTTAAAAACCATAATTTGACAAGAATTAGCCTAGGGAGGACGAAAATGACATAATTGTTCATCCAATGACACAAAAACACCTATTTCATTCACAAGATTGGTTAGAAACCCTAATTGGACAAGAATTAGCCTAGGGAGGACGAAAATGACCTAATTGTTCAACCAATGACACAAAAACACCAATTGGATGCACAAGATTGGTTAGAAACCCTAATTGGACAAGAATAAGCCTAGGGAGGACGAAAATGACCGAATTGTTCATACAATGACACAAAACACCTATTAGATGCACAAGATTGGTTAAAAACCCTAATTGGACATGAATTAGCCTAGGGAGGATGAAAATGACCTAATTGTTCATCCAAAGACACAAAAACACCTATTGGATGCACAAGATTGGTTAAAAACCCTAATTGGATAAGTTTAAGTGTTGGGAGGACGAAAATGACCTAAATGTTCATCCAATGACACAAAACACCTATTGGATGCACAAGATTGGTTAAAAACCCTAATTGGACAAGAATTAGCCTAGGGAGGACGAAAATGACCTAATTGTTCATCCAATGACACAAAAACACCTATTGGATGCACAAGATTGGTTAGAAACCCTAATTAGACAAGCATAAGCCTAGGGAGGACGAAAATGACCTAATTGTTCATCCAATGACACAAAACACCTATGGCTGCAAAAGATTGGTTAAAAACCCTAATTGGAAAAGAATTAGCCTAGGGAGGACGAAAATGACCTAATTGGTCATCCAATGACACAAAACACCTATTGGATGCACAAGATTGGTTAGAAACCCTAATTGGACAAGATTAAGTGTAGGGAGAACGAAAATGACCTAAATGTTCATCCAATGACACAAAACACCTATTGGATGAACAAGATTGGTTAAAAACCCTAATTGGATATGAATTAGCCTAGGGAGGAGGAAAATGACCTAATTGTTCATCCAATGACACAAAAACACCTATTGGATGCACAAGATTGGTTAGAAAACCTAATTGGACATGAATTAGCCTAGGGAGGACGAAAATGACCTAATTGTTCATCCAATGACACAAAACACCTATTGGATGCAAAAGATTGGTTAAAAACCCTAATTGGATATGAATTAGCCTAGGGAGGACGAAAATGACCTAATTGTTCATCCAATGACACAAAAACACCTATTGGATGCACAAGATTGGTTAGAAAACCTAATTGGACATGAATTAGCCTAGGGAGGACGAAAATTACCTAATTGTTCATCCAATGACACAAAACACCTATTGGATGCAAAAGATTGGTTAGAAACCCTAATTGGACAAGAATTAGCCTAGGGAGGACGAAAATGACCTAAATGTTCATTTAATGACACAAAACACCTATTGGATGCAACAAGGTTGGTTAAAAACCCTAATTGGACACAAAACACCTATTGGATGCACAAAACACCTAATTGGATAAGTTTAAGTGTTGGGAGGACGAAAATGACCTAAATGTTCATCCAATGACACAGAAACACCTATTGGATGCACAAGATTGGTTAAAAACCCTATTTGGACAAGTTTAAGTGTTGGGAGGACGAAAATGACCTAAATCTTCATCCAATGACACAAAACACCTATTGGATGCACAAGATTGGTTAAAAACCCTAATTCGACAAGAATTAGCCTAGGGAGGACGAAAATGACCTAATTGTTCATCCAATGACACAAAACACCTATTGGATGCACAAGATTGGTTAAAAACCCTAATTGGACAAGAATTAGCCTAGGGAGGACGAAAATGACCTAATTATTCATCTAATGACACAAAAACACCTATTGGATGAACAATTAGGTCATTTTCGTCCTCCCTAGGCTAATTCTTGTCCAATTAGGGTTTTTAACCAATCTTGTGCATCCAATAGGTGTTTTGTGTCATTGGATGAACAATTAGGTCATTTTCGTGCTCCCTAGGCTTATTCTTGTCCAATTAGGGTTTCTAACCAATCTTGTGCCTCGAATAGGAGTTTTGTGTCATTGGATGAACATTTAGGACATTTTCGTCCTCCCTACACTTAATCTTGTCCAATTAGGGTTTTTAACCAATCTTGTGCATCCAATAGGTGTTTTTGTGTCATTGGATGAACATTTATGTCATTTTCGTCCTCCCTAAACTTAATCTTGTCCAATTAGGGTTTCTAACCAATCTTGTGCATCCAATAGGTGTTTTTGTGTCATTGGATGAACAATTAGGTCATTTTCGTCCTCCTTAGGCTAATTCTTGTCGAATTAGGGTTTCTAACCAATCTTGTGCATCCAATAGGTGTTTTTTGTCATTGGATGAACATTTAGGTCATTTTCGTTCTCCCTAAACATAATCTGGTCCACTTAGGGTTTCTGACCAATCTTGTGCATCCAATACGTGTTTTTGTGTCATTGGATGAACAATTAAATCATTTTCGTCCTCCCTAAACTTAATCTTGTCCAATTAGGGTTTCTAACCAATCTAGTGCATCGAATAGGAGTTTTGTGTCATTGGATGAACATTTAGGACATTTTCGTCCTCCCTACACTTAATCTTGTCCAATTAGGGTTTCTAACCAATCTAGTGCATCGAATTGGAGTTTTGTGTCATTGGATGAACATTTAGGACATTTTCGTCCTCCCTACACTTAATCTTGTCCGATTAGGGTTTTTAACCAATCTTGTGCATCCAATAGGTGTTTTTGTGTCATTGGATGAACAATTAGGTCATTTTCGTCCTCCCTAGGCTAATTCTTGTCCAATTAGGGTTTCCAACAAATCTTGTGCATCCAATAGGTGTTTTGTGTCATTGGATGAACAATTATGTGATTTTCGTCCTCCCTTGGCTAATTCTTGTCCAATTAGGGTTTTTAACCAATCTTGTGCATCCAATAGGTGTTTTGTGTCATTTGATGAACATTTAGTTCACTTTCGTCCTCCCTAGGCTTATGCTTGTCCAATTAGGGTTTCTAACCAATCTTGTGCATCCAATAGGTGTTTTGGTGTCATTAGATGAACATTTAGGTCATTTTCGTCCTCCCTTAACTTAATCTTGCCCAATTAGGGTTTCTAACCAATCTTGTGCATCCAATAGGTGTTTTTGTGTCATTGGATGAACAATTAGGTTATTTTCGTCCTCCCTAGGCTTATTCTTGTCCAATTAGGGTTTCTAACCAATCTTGTGCTTCAAATAGGTGTTTTTGTGTCATTGGATGAACAATTAGGTCATTTTCGTCCTCCCTAGGCTAATTCTTGTCAAATTATGGCTTTTAACCAATCTTGTGCATCCAATAGGTGTTTTTGTGTCATTGGATGATCATTTATGTCATTTTCGTTCTCCCTAAACTTAATCTTGTCCAATTAGGGTTTCTGACCAATCTTGTGCATCCAATAGGTGTTTTTGTGTCATTGAACAAACAATTAGATCATTTTCGTCCTCCCTAGGCTAATTCTTGTCCAATTAGGGTTTCTAACCAATCTTGTGCATCCAATAGGTGTTTTGTGTCATTGGATGAACATTTAGTTCATTTTCGTCCTCCCTAGGCTTATGCTTGTCCAATTAGGGTTTCTAACCAATCTTGTGCATCCAATAGGTGTTTTTGTGTCATTAGATGAACATTTAGGTCATTTTCGTCCTCCCTGAACTTAATCTTGTCCAATTAGGGTTTCTAACCAATCTTGTGCATCCAATAGGTGTTTTTGTGTCATTGGATGAACAATTAGGTTATTTTCGTCCTCCCTAGGCTTATTCTTGTCCAATTAGGGTTTCTAACCAATCTTGTGCTTCAAATAGGTGTTTTTGTGTCATTGGATGAACATTTAGGTCATTTTCGTCCTCCCTAGGCTTATGCTTGTCCAATTAGGGTTTCTAACCAATCTTGTGCATCCAATAGGTGTTTTTGTGTCATTAGATGAACATTTAGGTCATTTTCGTCCTCCCTGAACTTAATCTTGTCCAATTAGGGTTTCTAACCAATCTTGTGCATCAAATAGGTGTTTTTGTGTCATTGGATGAACAATTAGGTTATTTTCGTCCTCCCTAGGCTAATTCTTGTCAAATTACGGTTTTTAACCAATCTTGTGCATCTAATAGGTGTTTTATGTCATTGGATGAACATTTAGGTCATTTTCGTTCTCCCTACACTTAATCTTGTCCAATTAGTGTTTCTAACCAATCTTGTGCATCCAATAGGTGTTTTTGTGTCATTGGATGAACAATTAGGTCATTTTCGTCCTCCCTAGGCTAATTCTTGTCCAATTAGGGTTTCTAACCAATCTTGTGCATCCAATAGGTGTTTTTGTGTCATTGGATGAACAATTAGGTCATTTTCGTCCTCCCTAGGTTAATTCTTGTCCAATTAGGGTTTCTAACCAATCTTGTGCATCCAATAGGTGTTTTTGTGTCATTGGATGAACAATTAGGTCATTTTCGTCCTCCCTAGGCTAATTCTTGTCCAATTAGGGTTTTTAACCAATCATGTGCATCCAATAGGTGTTTTGTGTCATTGGATAAACATTTAGGTCATTTTCGTCCTCCCAACAATTAAACTTGTCCAATTAGGGTTTCTAACCAATCTTGTGCATCCAATAGGTGTTTTGTGTCATTGGATGACCAATTAGGTCATTTTCGTCCTCCCTAGGCTAATTCTTTTCCAATTAGGGTTTTTAACCAATCTTTTGCATCCATAGGTGTTTTGTGTCATTTGATGTCCATTTAGGTCATTTTCGTCCTCCCTAGGCTAATTCATATCCAATTAGGGTTTTTATCCAATCTTGTGCATCCAATAGGTGTTTTGTGTCATTGGATGAACAATTAGGTCATTTTCATCCTCCCTAGGCTAATTCATGTCCAATTAGGGTTTTTAACCAATCTTGTGCATCCAATAGGTTTTTTTGTGTCATTGGGTGATCATTTAGGTCATTTTCGTTCTCCCTAAACTTAATCTTGTCCAATTAGGGTTTCTGACCAATGTTGTGCAACCAATAGGTGTTTTTGTGTCATTGGACGAACAATTAGATCATTTTCGTCCTCCCTAGGCTAATTCTTGTCCAATTAGGGTTTTTAACGAATCTTGTGCATCCAATAGGTGTTTGTGTCATTGGATGAACAATTAGGTGATTTTCGTCCTCCCTACACTTTATCTTGTCCAATTAGGGTTTCTAACCAATCTTGGGCATCCAATAGTTGTTTTTGTGTCATTGGATGAACATTTATGTCATTTTCTTCCTGCCTAAACTTAATCTTGTCCAATTAGGGTTTCTAACCAATCTTGTGCATCAAATAGGTGTTTTTGTGTCATTGGATGAACAATTAGGTCATTTTCATCCTCCCTAGGCTAATTCATGTCCAATTAGGGTTTTTAACCAATCTTGTGCATGCAATAGGTGTTTTGTGTCATTGGTTGAACATTTATGTCATTTTCGTCCTCCCTAAACTTAATCTTGTCCAATTAGGGTTTCTAACCAATCTTGTGCATCCAATAGGTGTTTTTGTGTCATTGGATGAACAATTAGGTCATTTTCGTCCTCCCTAGGCTAATTCTTGTCCAATTAGGGTTTCTAACCAATCTTGTGCATCCAATAGGTGTTTTGTGTCATTGGATGAACAATTAGGTCATTTTCGTGCTCCCTAGGCATATTGTTGTGCAATTAGGGTTTTTAACCAATCTTGTGCATCCAATAGGTTTTATGTGTCATTGGATGAAGATTTAGGTCATTTTCGTCCTCCCTACACTTAATCTTGTCCAATGAAGGGTTTTTAACCAATCTTGTGCATCCAATAGGTCTTTTGTGTCATTGGATGAACATTTAGGTCATTTTCGTCCTCCCTAAACTTAATCTTGTCCAATTAGGGTTTCTAACCGATCTTGTGCATCCAATAGGTGTTTTTGTGTCTTTGGATGAACATTTAGGTCATTTTCGTCATCCCAAAACATAATCTTGTCCAATTAGGGTTTCTAACCAATCTTGTGCATCTAATAGGAGTTTTGTGTCATTGGATGAACATTTAGGTCATTTTCGTCCTCCCTACACTTAATCTTGTCCAATTACGGTTTTTAACCAATCTTGTGCATCCAATAGGTGTTTTGTGTCATTGGATGAACATTTAGGTCATTTTCGTTCTCCCTACACTTAATCTTGTCCACTTAGGGTTTCTAACCAATCTTGTGCATCCAATAGGTGTTTTGTGTCATTGGATGAACAATTCGGTCATTTTCGTCCTCCCTAGGATAATTTTAAACCAATTTGGGTTTTTAACCAATCTTGTGCATTCAATTGGTGTTTTGTGCCATTGGATGAACAATTAGGTCATTTTCGTCCTCCCTAGGCTTCTTGTTGTCCAATTAGGGTTTTTAACCAATCTTGTGCATCCAATAGGTTTTATGTGTCATTGGATGAAGATTTAGGTCATTTTCGTCCTCCCTACACTTAATCTTGTCCAATGAAGGGTTTTTAACCAATCTTGTGCATCCAATAGGTCTTTTGTGTCATTGGATGAATATTTAGGTCATTTTCGTCCTCCCTAAACTTAATCTTGTCCAATTAGGGTTTCTAACCAATCTTGTGCATCCAATAGGTGTTTTTGTGTCATTGGTTGAACATTTAGGTCATTTTCGTTATCCCAAAACTTAATCTTGTCCAATTAGGGTTTCTAACCAATCTTGTGCATCTAATAGGAGTTTTGTGTCAGTGGATGAACATTTAGGTCATTTTCGTCCTCCCTACACTTAATCTTGTCCAATTAGGGTTTCTAACCAATCTTGTGCATCCAATAGGTGTTTTTGTGTCTTTGGATGAACATTTAGGTCATTTTCGTCATCCCAAAACTTAATCTTGTCCAATTAGGTTATTTTCGTCCTCCCTCAGCTAATTCTTGTCCAATTAGGGCTTTTGACCAATCTTGTGCATCCAATAGGTGTTTTGTGTCATTGGATGAACACTTAGGTCATTTTCGTCCTCCCTTGGCTTATTCTTTTCCAATTAGGGTTTCTAACCAATCTTGTGCATCAAATAGCTGTTTTTGTGTCATTGGATGAACAATTAGGTCATTTTCGTCCTCCCTAGGCTAATTCTTGTCAAATTACGGTTTTTAACCAATCTTGTGCATCCAATAGGTGTTTTGTGTCATTGGATGAACATTTAGGTCATTTTCGTTCTCCCTACACTTAATCTTGTCCACTTAGGGTTTCTAACCAATCTTGTGCATCCAATAGGTGTTTTGTGTCATTGGATGAACAATTCGGTCATTTTCGTCCTCCCTAGGATAATTCTAAACCAATTTGGGTTTTTAACCAATCTTGTGCATTCAATTGGTGTTTTGTGCCATTGGATGAACAATTAGGTCATTTTCGTCCTCCCTAGGCTTCTTGTTGTCCAATTAGGGTTTTTAACCAATCTTGTGCATCCAATAGGTTTTATGTGTCATTGGATGAAGATTTAGGTCATTTTCGTCCTCCCTACACTTAATCTTGTCCAATGAAGGGTTTTTAACCAATCTTGTGCATCCAATAGGTCTTTTGTGTCATTGGATGAACATTTAGGTCATTTTCGTCCTCCCTACACTTAATCTTGTCCAATTAGGGTTTCTAACCAATCTTGTGCATCCAATAGTTGTTTTTGTGTCATTGGATGAACATTTATGTCATTTTCGTCCTCCCTAAATTTAATCTTGTCCAATTAGGTGTTCTAACCAATCTTGTGCATCCAATAGGTGTTTTTGGGTCATTGGATGAACAATTAGGTCATTTTCGTCCTCCCTAGGCTAATTCTTGTCGAATTAGGGTTTCTAACCAATCTTGTGCATCCAATAGGTGTTTTTTGTCATTGGATGAACATTTAGGTCATTTTCGTTCTCCCTATACATAATTTGGTCCACTTAGGGTTTCTGACCAATCTTGTGCATCCAATAGGTGTTTATGTGTCATTGGATGAACAATTAAATCATTTTCGTCCTCCCTAAACTTAATCTTGTCCAATTAGGGTTTCTAACCAATCTTGTGCATCGAATAGGAGTTTTGTGTCATTGGATGAACATTTAGGACATTTTCGTCCTCCCTACACTTAATCTTGTCCAATTTGGGTTTTTAACCAATCTTGTGCATCCAATAGGTGTTTTTGTGTCATTGGATGAACATTTATGTCATTTTCGTCCTCCCTAAACTTAATCTTGTCCAATTAGGGTTTCTAACCAATCTTGTGCATCCAATAGGTGTTTTTGTGTCATTGGATGAACAATTAGGTTATTTTCGTCCTCCCTAAGCTTATTCTTGTCCAATTAGGGTTTCTAACTAATCTTGTGCTTCAAATAGGTGTTTTTGTGTCATTGGATGAACAATTAGGTCATTTTCGCCCTCCCTAGGCTAATTCTTGTCAAATTACGGTTTTTAACCAATCTTGTGCATCCAATAGGTGTTTTTGTGTCATTGGATGATCATTTAGGTCATTTTCGTTCTCCCTAAACTTAATCTTGTCCAATTAGGGTTTCTGACCAATCTTGTGCATCCAATAGGTGTTTTTGTGTCATTGGACGAACAATTAGATCATTTTCGTCCTCCCTAGGGTAATTCTTGTCCAATTAGGTTTTTAACGAATCTTGGGCATCCAATAGGTGTTTTTGTGTCATTGGATGAACAATTAGGTTATTTTCGTCCTCCCTCAGCTAATTCTTGTCCAATTAGGGCTTTTGACCAATCTTGTGCATCCAATAGGTGTTTTGTGTCATTGGATGAACACTTAGGTCATTTTCGTCCTCCCTTGGCTTATTCTTTTCCAATTAGGGTTTCTAACCAATCTTGTGCATCAAATAGGTGTTTTTGTGTCATTGGATGAATAATTAGGTCATTTTCGTCCTCCCTAGGCTAATTCTTGTCAAATTACGGTTTTTAACCAATCTTGTGCATCCAATAGGTGTTTTGTGTCATTGGATGAACATTTAGGTCATTTTCGTTCTCCCTACACTTAATCTTGTCCACTTAGGGTTTCTAACCAATCTTGTGCATCCAATAGGTGTTTTGTGTCATTGGATGAACAATTCGGTCATTTTCGTCCTCCCTAGGATAATTCTAAACCAATTAGGGTTTTTAACCAATCTTGTGCATTCAATTGGTGTTTTGTGCCATTGGATGAACAATTAGGTCATTTTCGTCCTCCCTAGGCTTCTTCTTGTCCAATTAGGGTTTTTAACCAATCTTGTGCATCGAATAGGTTTTATGTGTCATTGGATGAAGATTTAGGTCATTTTCGTCCTCCCTACACTTAATCTTGTCCAATGAAGGGTTTTTAACCAATCTTGTGCATCCAATAGGTGTTTTTGTGTCATTGGTTGAACATTTAGGTCATTTTCGTCATCCCAAAACTTAATCTTGTCCAATTAGGGTTTCTAACCAATCTAGTGCATCTAATAGGAGTTTTGTGTCAGTGGATGAACATTTAGGTCATTTTCGTCCTCCCTACACTTAATCTTGTCCAATTAGGGTTTCTAACCAATCTTGTGCATCCAATAGGTGTTTTTTGTCATTGGATGAACATTTAGGTCATTTTCGTTCTCCCTAAACATAATCTGGTCCACTTAGGGTTTCTGACCAATCTTGTGCATCCAATAGGTGTTTTTGTGTCATTGGATGAACAATTAAATCATTTTCGTCCTCCCTAAACTTAATCTTGTCCAATTAGGGTTTCTAACCATTCTTGTGCATCGAATAGGAGTTTTGTGTCATTGGATGAACATTTAGGACATTTTCGTCCTCCCTACACTTATTCTTGTCCAATTAGGGTTTTTAACCAATCTTGTGCATTCAATTGGTGTTTTGTGCCATTGGATGAACAATTAGGTCATTTTCGTTCTCCCTAGGCTTATTCTTGTCCAATTAGGGTTTTTAACCAATCCTGTGCATCCAATAGTTATTTTTGTGTCATTGGACGAACAATTAGATCATTTTCGTCCTCCCAAGGCTAATTCTTGTCCAATTAGGGTTTCTAACCAATCTTGTGCATCCAATAGGTGTTTTTGTGTCATTGGATGAACATTTAGGATATTTTCGTCCTCCCGAGGCTTATGCTTATCCAATTAGGGTTTCTGACCAATCTTGTGCATCCAATAGGTGTTTTTGTGTCACTGGATGAACAATTAGGTCATTTTCGTCCTCCCTAGGCTAATTCTTGTCCAATTAGGGTTTTTAACCAATCTTGTGCATCCAATAGGTGTTTTGAGTCATTGGATGAACATTTAGGTCATTTTCGTCCTCCCGAGGCTTATGCTTGTCCAATTAGGGTTTCTGACCAATCTTGTGCATCCAATAGGTGTTTTTGTGTCATTGGATGAACAATTAAATCATTTTCGTCCTCCCTAGGCTAATTCTTGTCCAATTAGGGTTTCTAACCAATCTTGTGCATCCAATAGGTGTTTTTGTGTCATTGGATGAACATTTAGGATATTTTCGTCCTCCCGAGGCTTATGCTTGTCCAATTAGGGTTTCTGACCAATCTTGTGCATCCAATAGGTGTTTTTGTGTCATTGGACGATCAATTATATCATTTTCATCCTACCTAGGCTAATTCTTGTCCAATTAGGGTTTTTAACGAATCTTGTGCATCCAATAGGTGTTTGTGTCATTGGATGAACATTTTGGTCATTTTCGTCCTCCCTACACTTAATCTTGTCCAATTAGGGTTTCTAACCAATCTTGTGTATCCAATAATTGTTTTTGTGTCATTGGATGAACATTTATGTCATTTTCGTCCTCCCTAAACTTAATCTTGTCCAATTAGGGTTTCTAACCAATCTTGTGCATCCAATAGGTGTTTTGTGTCATTGGATGAACAATTAGGTCATTTTCGTCCTCCCTAGGCTTATTCTTGTCCAATTAGGGTTTCTAACCAATCTTGTGCATCCAATTGGTGTTTTTGTGTCATTGGATGAACAATTAGGTCATTTTCGTCCTCCCTAGGCTAATTCATGTCCAATTAGGGTTTTTAACCAATCTTCTGCATCCAATAGGTGTTTTGTGTCATTGGATGAACAATTAGGTCATTTTCGTCCTCCCTAGGCTAATTCTTGTCCAATTAGGGTTTTTAACCAACCTTCTGCATCCAATAGGTCTTTTGTGTCATTGGACGAACAATTAGATCATTTTCGTCATCCCTAGGCTTATTCTTGTCCAATTAGGGTTTCTAACCAATCTTGTGCATCCAATTGGTGTTTTTGTGTCATTGGATGAACAATTAGGTCATTTTCGTCCTCCCTAGGCTAATTCTTGTCCAATTAGGGTTTTTAACAAATCTTGTGCATCCAATAGGTGTTTTTGTCTCATTGGATGAACAATTAGGTCATTTTCGTCCTCCCTAGGCTAATTCTTGTCCAATTAGGGTTTTTAACCAATCTTGTGCATGCAATAGGTGTTTTGTGTCATTGGTTGAACATTTATGTCATTTTCGTCCTCCCTAAACTTAATCTTGTCCAATTAGGGTTTCTAACCAATCTTGTGCATCCAATAGGTGTTTTTGTGTCTTTGGATGAACAATTAGGTCATTTTCATCCTCCGTAGGCTAATTCATGTCCAATTAGGGTTTTTAACCAATCTTGTGCATCCAATAGGTGTTTTGTGTCATTGGATGAACAATTAGGTCATTTTCGTCCTCCCTAGGCTAATTCTTGTCCAATTAGGGTTTTTAACCAATCTTGTGCATTCAATTGGTGTTTTGTGTCATTGGATGAACAATTGGTCATTTTCGTCCACCCTAGGCTAATTCTTGTCCAATTAGGGTTTCTGACCAATCTTGTGCATCCAATAGGTGTTTTTGTGTCATTGGACGAACAATTAGATCATTTTCGTCATCCCTAGGCTAATTCTTGTCCAATTAGGGTTTCTAACCAATCTTGTGCATCCAATAGGTGTTTTTGTGTCATTGGACGAACAATTAGATCATTTTCGTCCTCCCTAGGCTAATTCTTGTCCAATTAGGGTTTTTAACGAATCTTGTGCATCCAATAGGTGTTTGTGTCATTGGATGAACATTTAGGTCATTTTCGTCCTCCCTACACTTAATCTTATCCAATTAGGGTTTCTAACCAATCTTGTCCATCCAATAGTTGTTTTTGTGTCATTGGATGAACATTTATGTCATTTTCGTCCTCCCTAAACTTAATCTTGTCCAATTAGGGTTTCTAACCAATCTTGTGCATCCAATAGGTGTTTTTGTGTCTTTGGATGAACAATTAGGTCATTTTCGTCCTCCCTAGGCTAATTCATGTCCAATTAGGGTTTTTAACCAATCTTGTGCATCCAATAGGTGTTTTGTGTCATTGGATGAACAATTAGGTCATTTTCGTCCTCCCTAGGCTTATTCTTGTCCAATTAGGGTTTCTAACCAATCTTGTGCATCCAATTGGTGTTTTTGTGTCATTGGACGAACAATTAGATCATTTTCGTCCTCCCTAGGCTAATTCTTGTCCAATTAGGGTTTCTAACCAATCTTGTGAATGAAATAGGTGTTTTTGTGTCATTGGATGAACAATTATGTCATTTTCGTCCTCCCTAGGCTAATTCTTGTCCAATTAGGGTTTCTAACCAATCTTGTGCATCCAATAGGTGTTTTGTGTCATTGGATGAACAATTAGGTCATTTTCGTCCTCCCTAGGCTTATTCTTGTCCAATTAGGGTTTCTAACCAATCTTGTGCATCCAATTGGTGTTTTTGTGTCATTGGATGAACAATTAGGTCATTTTTGTCCTCCCTAGGGTTATTCTTGTCCAATTAGGGTTTCTAACCAATCTTGTGCATCCAATTGGTGTTTTTGTGTCATTGGATGAACAATTACGTCATTTTCGTCCTCCCTAGGCTAATTGTTGTCCAATTAGGGTTTCTAACCAATCTTGTGAATGAAATAGGTGTTTTTGTGTCATTGGATGAACAATTATGTCATTTTCGTCCTCCCTAGGCTAATTCTTGTCAAATTATGGTTTTTAACCAATCTTGTGCATCCAATAGGTGTTTTGTGTCATTGGATGAACAATTAGGTCATTTTCGTCCTCCCTAGGCTAATTCTTGTCCAATTAGGGTTTCTAACTAATCTTGTGAATGAAATAGGTTTTTTTGTGTCATTGGATGATCATTTATGTCATTTTCGTCCTCCCTAGGCTAATTCTTGTCAAATTATGGTTTTTAACCAATCTTGTGCATCCAATAGGTGTTTTGTGTCATTGGATGAACATTTAGGTCATTTTTGTTCTCCCTACTCTTAATCTTGTCCAATTAGGGTTTCTAACCAATCTTGTGCATCCAATAGGTGTTTTGTGTCATTGGATGAACAATTAGGTCATTTTCGTCCTCCCTAGGCTTATTCTTGTCCAATTAGGGTTTCTAACCAATCTTGTGCATCCAATTGGTTTTTTTGTGTCATTGGATGAACAATTAGGTCATTTTCGTCCTCCCTAGGCTAATTCTTGTCCAATTAGGGTTTCTAACCAATCTTGTGCATCCAATAGGAGTTTTGTGTCATTGGATGAACAATTAGGTCATTTTCGTCCTCCCTAGGCTAATTCATTTCCAATTAGGGTTTCTAACCAATCTTGTGCATCCAATAGGTGTTTTTGTGTCATTGGATGAACATTTAGGTCATTTTTGTTCTCCCTACACTTAATCTTGTCCAATTAGGGTTTCTAACCAATCTTGTGCATCCAATAGTTGTTTTTGTGTCATTGGATGAACAATTAGGTCATTTTCGTCCTCCCTAGGCTTATTCTTGTCCAATTAGGGTTTCTAACCAATCTTGTGCATCCAATTGGTGTTTTTGTGTCATTGGATGAACAATTAGGTCATTTTCGTCCTCCCTAGGCTAATTCTTGTCCAATTAGGGTTTCTAACCAATCTTGTGAATGAAATAGGTGTTTTTGTGTCATTGGATGAACAATTATGTCATTTTCGTCCCCCCTAGGCTAATTCTTGTCAAATTACGGTTTTTAAGCAATCTTGTGCATCCAATAGGTGTTTTGTGTCATTGGATGAACAATTAGGTCATTTTCGTCCTCCCTAGGCTTATTCTTGTCCAATTAGGGTTTCTAACCAATCTTGTGCATCCAATTGGTGTTTTTGTGTCATTGGATGAACAATTAGGTCATTTTCGTCCTCCGTAGGCTAATTCTTGTCCAATTAGGGTTTCTAACCAATCTTGTGAATGAAATAGGGTATTTTTGTGTCATTGGATGAACAATTATGTCATTTTCGTCCTCCCTAGGCTAATTCTTGTCAAATTATGGTTTTTAACCAATCTTGTGCATCCAATAGGTGTTTTGTGTCATTGGATGAACAATTAGGTCATTTTCGTCCTCCCTAGGCTAATTCTTGTCCAATTAGGGTTTCTAACCAATCTTGTGAATGAAATAGGTGTTTTTGTGTCATTGGATGATCAATTATGTCATTTTCGTCCTCCCTAGGCTAATTCTTGTCAAATTATGGTTTTTAACCAATCTTGTGCATCCAATAGGTGTTTTGTGTCATTTGACGAACATTTAGGTCATTTTTGTTCTCCCTACTCTTAATCTTGTCCAATTAGGGTTTCTAACCAATCTTGTGCATCCAATAGTTGTTTTAGTGTCATTGGATGAACATATATGTCATTTTCGTCCTCCCTAAACATAATCTTGTCCAATTAGGGTTTCTAACCAATCTTGTGCATCCAATAGGTGTTTTTGTGTCATTGGATGAACAATTAGGTCATTTTCATCCTCCCTAGGCTAATTCATGTGCAATTAGGGTTTTTAACCAATCTTGTGCATCCAATAGGTGTTTTGTGTCATTGGATGAACATTTAGGTCATTTTCGTCCTCCCTAGGCTAATTCTTGTCCAATTAGGGTTTCTAACCAATCTTGTGCATCCAATAGGTGTTTGTGTCATTGGATGAACATTTAGG
>JBBPBS010000594.1:61541-108517 GCA_037974835.1 Cicer judaicum
AGGTCATTTTCGTCCTCCCTAGGCTAATTCTTGTCAAATTACGGTTTTTAAGCAATCTTGTGCATCCAATAGGTGTTTTGTGTCATTGGATGAACAATTAGGTCATTTTCGTCCTCCCTAGGCTTATGCTTGTCTAATTAGGGTTTCTAACCAATCTTGTGCATCCAATAGGTGTTTTTGTGTTATTGGATGAACAATTAGGTCATTTTCGTCCTCCCTAGGCTAATTCTTGTCCAATTAGGGTTTTTAACCAATCTTGTGCATCCAATAGTTGTTTTGTGTCATTGGATGAACATTTAGGTCATTTTCGTCCTCCCAACACTTAAACTTGTCCAATTAGGGTTTTTAACCAATCTTGTGCATCCAATAGGTGTTTTTGTGTCTTTGGATGAACAATTAGGTTATTTCCATCCTCCCTAGGCTAATTCATGTCCAATTAGGGTTTTTAACCAATCTTGTGCATCCAATAGGTGTTTTGTGTCATTGGATGAACAATTAGGTCATTTTCGTCCTCCCTAGGCTTATTCTTGTCCAATTAGGGTTTCTAACCAATCTTGTGCATCCAATTGGTGTTTTTGTGTCATTGGACGAACAATTAGATCATTTTCATCCTCCCTAGGCTAATTCTTGTCCAATTAGGGTTTCTAACCAATCTTGTGAATGAAATAGGTGTTTTAGTGTCATTGGATGAACATATATGTCATTTTCGTCCTCCCTAAACTTAATCTTGTCAAATTATGGTTTCTAACCAATCTTGTGCATCCAATAGGTGTTTTTGTATCATTGGATGAACAATTAGGTCATTTTCATCCTCCCTAGGCTAATTCATGTCCAATTAGGGTTTTTAACCAATCTTGTGCATCCAATAGGTGTTTTGTGCCATTGGATGAACATTTAGGTCATTTTCGTCCTCCCTAGGCTAATTCTTGTCAAATTACGGTTTTTAAGCAATCTTGTGCATCCAATAGGTGTTTTGTGTCATTGGATGAACAATTAGGTCATTTTCGTCCTCCCTAGGTTTATTCTTGTCCAATTAGGGTTTCTAACCAATCTTGTGCATCCAATTGGTGTTTTTGTGTCATTGGATGAACAATTAGGTCATTTTCGTCCTCCCTAGGGTTATTCTTGTCCAATTAGGGTTTCTAACCAATCTTGTGCATCCAATTGGTGTTTTTGTGTCATTGGATGAACAATTAGGTCATTTTCGTCCTCCCTAGGCTAATTCTTGTCCAATTAGGGTTTCTAACCAATCTTGTGCATCCAATAGGTGTTTTTGTGTCATTGGATGAACAATTAGGTCATTTTCGTCCTCCCTAGGCTTATTCTTGTCCAATTAGGGTTTCTAACCAATCTTGTGCATCCAATTGGTGTTTTTGTGTCATTGGATGAACAATTAGGTCATTTTCGTCCTCCCTAGGCTAATTCTTGTCAAATTATGGTTTTTAACCAATCTTGTGCATCCAATAGGTGTTTTGTGTCATTGGATGAACATTTAGGTCATTTTTGTTCTCCCTACTCTTAATCTTGTCCAATTAGGGTTTCTAACCAATCTTGTGCATCCAATAGGTGTTTTGTGTCATTGGATGAACAATTAGGTCATTTTCGTCCTCCCTAGGCTTATTCTTGTCCAATTAGGGTTTCTAACCAATCTTGTGCATCCAATAGGTGTTTTTGTGTCATTGGATGAACATTTAGGTCATTTTCGTCCTCCCTAGGCTTATGCTTGTCCAATTAGGTTTTCTAACCAATCTTGTGCATCCAATAGGTGTTTTGTGTCATTGTATGACCAATTAGGTCATTTTCGTCCTCCCTAGGCTTATTCTTGTCCAATTAGTGCTTCTAACCAATCTTGTGCATCCAATAGGTGTTTTGTGTCATTGGATGAACAAGTAGGTCATTTTCGTCCTCCTTAGGCTTATTCTTGTCCAATTAGTGCTTCTAACCAATCTTGTGCCTCCAATAGGTGTTTTGTTTCATTGGATGAACATTTAGGTCTTTTTCATCCTCCCTAAACTTAATCTTGTGCATCCAATAGGTGTTTTTGTGTCATTGGATGAACATTTAGGTCATTTTCGTCCTCCCTAGGCTTATGCTTGTCCAATTAGGGTTTCTAACCAATCTTGTGCATCCAATAGGTGTTTTTGTGTCACTGGAAGAATATTTAGGTCATTTTCGTCCTCCCTAGGCTAATTCTTGTCCAATTAGGGTTTTTAACCAATCTTATGCATCCAATAGGCGTTTTGTGTCATTGGATGAACATTTAGGTCATTTTCGTCCTCCCTAAACTTAATCTTGTCCAATTAGGGTTTCTAACCAATCTTGTGCATCCAATAGGTGTTTTTGTGTCATTGGATGAACATTTAGGTCATTTTCGTCCTCCCTAGGCTAATTCTTGTCAAATTACGGTTTTTAAGCAATCTTGTGCATCCAATAGGTGTTTTTGTGTCATTGGATGATCATTTAGGTCATTTTCGTTCTCCCTAAACTTAATCTTGTCCAATTAGGGTTTCTGACCAATCTTGTGCATCCAATAGGTGTTTTTGTGTCATTGGACGAACAATTAGATCATTTTCGTCCTGCCGAGGCTAATTCTTGTCCAATTAGGTTTTTAACGAATCTTGTGCATCCAATAGGTGTTTTTGCGTCATTGGATGAACAATTAGGTCATTTTCCTCCTCCCTAGGCTAATTCATATCCAATTAGGGTTTTTAACCAATCTTGTGCATCCAATAGGTGTTTTGTGTCATTGAATGAACATTTAGGTCATTTTCGTTCTCCGTACACTTAATCTTGTCCAATTAGGGTTTCTAACCAATCTTGTGCATCCATTAGGTGTTTTTGTGTATTTGGATGAACAATTAGGTCATTTTCGTCCTCCCTAGGCTAAGTCTTGTCCAATTAGGGTTTTTAACCAACCTTGTGCATCCAACAGGTGTTTTGTGTCATTGGATGAACATTTAGGTCATTTTCGTCCTCCCTACACTTAATCTTGTCCAATTAGGGTTTCTAACCAGTCTTGTGCATCCAATAGTTGTTTTTGTGTCATTGGATGAACATTTATGTCATTTTCGTCCTCCCTAAACTTAATCTTGTCCAATTAGGGTTTCTAACCAATCTTGTGCATCCAATAGGTGTTTTTGTGTCTTTGGATGAACAATTAGGTCATTTTCATCCTCCCTAGGCTAATTCTTGTCCAATTAGGGTTTCTAACCAATCTTGTGAATGAAATAGGTGTTTTTGTGTCATTGGATGAACAATTATGTCATTTTCGTCTCCCTAGGCTAATTCTTGTCAAATTATGGTTTTTAACCAATCTTGTGTATCCAATAGGTGTTTTGTGTCGTTGGATGAACATTAAGGTCATTTTTGTTCTCCCTACTCTTAATCTTGTCCAATTAGGGTTTCTAACCAATCTTGTGCATCCAATAGTTGTTTTTGTGTCATTGGATGAACATATATGTCATTTTCGTCCTCCCTAGGCTAATTCATGTCCAATTAGGGTTTTTAACCAATCTTGTGCATCCAATAGGTGTTTTGTGTCATTGGATGAACAATTAGGTCATTTTCGTCCTCCCTAGGCTTATTCTTGTCCAATTAGGGTTTCTAACCAATCTTGTGCATCCAATTGGTGTTTTTGTGTCATTGGATGAACAATTAGGTCATTTTCGTCCTCCCTAGGCTAATTCTTGTCCAATAAGGGTTTCTAACCAATCTTGTGCATCCAATAGGTGTTTTGTGTCATTGGATGAACAATTAGGTCATTTTCATCCTCCCTAGGCTAATTCATGTCCAATTAGGGTTTTTAACCAATCTTCTGCATCCATTTAGGGTTTCTAACCAATCTTGTGCATCCAATAGGTGTTTTTGTGTCTTTGGATGAACAATTAGGTCATTTTCGTCCTCCCTAGGCTAATTCATGTCCAATTAGGGTTTTTAACCAATCTTGTGCATCCAATAGGTGTTTTGTGTCATTGGATGAACAATTAGGTCATTTTCGTCCTCCCTAGGCTTATTCTTGTCCAATTAGGGTTTCTAATCAATCTTGTGCATCCAATTGGTGTTTTTGTGTCATTGGATGAACAATTAGGTCATTTTCGTCCTCCCTAGGCTAATTCTTGTCCAATAAGGGTTTCTAACCAATCTTGTGCATCCAATAGGTGTTTTGTGTCATTGGATGAACAATTAGGTCATTTTCATCCTCCCTAGGCTAATTCATGTCCAATTAGGGTTTTTAACCAATCTTCTGCATCCATTTAGGGTTTCTAACCAATCTTGTGCATCCAATAGGTGTTTTTGTGTCTTTGGATGAACAATTAGGTCATTTTCGTCCTCCCTAGGCTAATTCTTGTCCAATAAGGGTTTCTAACCAATCTTGTGCATCCAATAGGTGTTTTGTGTCATTGGATGAACAATTAGGTCATTTTCATCCTCCCTAGGCTAATTCATGTCCAATTAGGGTTTTTAACCAATCTTCTGCATCCAATAGGTGTTTTGTATCATTGGATGAACAATTAGGTCATTTTCGTCCTCCCTAGGCTAATTCTTGTCCAATTAGGGTTTCTAACCAATCTTGTGAATCAAATACGTGTTTTTGTGTCATTGGATGAACAATTATGTCATTTTCGTCCTCCCTAGGCTAATTCTTGTCAAATTTTGGTTTTTAACCAATCTTGTGCATCCAATAGGTGTTTTGTGTCATTGGATGAACATTTAGGTCATTTTTGTTCTCCCTACTCTTAATCTTGTCCAATTAGAGTTTCTAACCAATCTTGTGCATCCAATAGTTGTTTTTGTGTCATTGGATGAACATATATGTCATTTTCGTCCTCCCTAAACTTAATCTTGTCCAATTAGGGTTTCTAGTCAATCTTGTGCATCCAATAGGTGTTTTTGTGTCATTGGATGAACAATTAGGTCATTTTCATCATCCCTAGGCTATTTCATGTCCAATTAGGGTTTTTAACCAATCTTGTGCATCCAATAGGTGTTTTGCGACATTGGATGAACAATTAGGTCATTTTCATCCTCCCTAGGCTAATTCTTGTCTAATTAGGGTTTCTAACCAATCTTGTGCATCCAATAGGTGTTTTGTGTCATTGGATGAACATTTAGGTCATTTTCGTCCTCCCTACACTTAATCTTGTCCAATTAGGGTTTTTAACCAATGTTGTCCATCCAATAGGTGTTTTGTGTCATTGGATGAACAAGTAGGTCATTTTCGTCCTCCCTAGGCTAATTCTTGTCCAATTAGGGTTTTTAACCAATCTTGTGCATCCAATAGGTGTTTTGTGTCATTTGATGAACATTTAGTTCATTTTTGTCTTCCCTAGGCTTATGCTTGTCCAATTAGGGTTTCTAACCAATCTTGTGCATCAAATAGGTGTTTTTGTGTCATTAGATGAATATTTAGGTCATTTTCGTCCTCCCTTAAATTAATCTTGTCCAATTAGGGTTTCTAACCAATCTTGTGCATCCAATAGGTGTTTTTGTGTCATTGGATGAACAATTAGGTTATTTTCGTCCTCCCTAGGCTTATTCTTGTCCAATTAGGGTTTCTAACCAATCTTGTGCTTCAAATAGGTGTTTTTGTGTCATTGGATGAACAATTAGGTCATTTTCGTCCTCCCTAGGCTAATTCTTGTCAAATTACGGTTTTTAACCAATCTTGTGCATCCAATAGGTGTTTTTGTGTCGTTGGATGATCATTTAGGTCATTTTCGATCTCCCTAAACTTAATCTTGTCCAATTAGGGTTTCTGACCAATCTTGTGCATCCAATAGGTGTGTTTTGTGTTATTGGACGAACAATTAGATCATTTTCATCCTCCCTAGGCTAATTCTTGTCCAATTAGGTTTTTAACGAATCCTGTGCATCCAATAGGTGTTTTTGTGTCATTGGATGAACATTTAGGTCATTTTCGTCCTCCCTTAACTTAATCTTGTCCAATTAGGGTTTCTAACCAATCTTGTGCATCCAATAGGTGTTTTTGTGTCATTGGATGAACAATTAGGTTATTTTCGTCCTCCCTCAGCTAATTCTTGTCCAATTAGGGCTTTTGACCAATCTTGTGCATCCAATAGGTGTTTTGTGTCATTGGATGAACACTTAGGTTATTTTCGTCCTCCCTAGGCTTATTCTTTTCCAATTAGGGTTTCTAACCAATCTTGTGCATCAAATAGGTGTTTTTGTGTCATTTGTTGAACAATTAGGTCATTTTCGTCCTCCCTAGGCTATTTCATGTCCAATTAGGGTTTCTAACCAATCTTGTGCATTCAATAGGTGTTTTTGTGTCATTGGATGAACATTTAGGATATTTTCGTCCTCCCTAGACTTAATCTTGTCCAATTAGGGTTTTTAACCAATCTTGTGCATCCAATAGGTGTTTTTGTGTCATTGGATGAACAATTAGGTCATTTTCGTCCTCCCTAGGCTAATTCTTGTCCAATTAGGGTTTCTAACCAATCTTGTTCATCCAATAGGTGTTTTGTGTCATTGGATGAACAATTAGGTCATTTTCGTCCTCCCTAGGCTAATTCTTGTCCAATTAGGGTTTTTAACCAATCTTGTGCATTCAATTGGTGTTTTGTGCCATTGGATGAACAATTAGGTCATTTTCGTCCTCCCTAGGCTTATTCTTGTCCAATTAGGGTTTTTAACCAATCTTGTGCATCCAATAGGTGTTTTGAGTCATTGGATGAACATTTAGGTCATTTTCGTGCTCCCGAGGCTTATGCTTCTCCAATTAGGGTTTCTGACCAATCTTGCGCATCCAATAGGTGTTTTTGTGTCATTGGACGAACAATTAGATCATTTTCGTCCTCCCTAGGCTAATTCTTGTCCAATTAGGGTTTCTAACCAATCTTGTGCATGCAATAGGTGTTTTTGTGTCATTGAATGAACATTTAGGATATTTTCGTCCTCCCGAGGCTTATGCTTGTCCAATTAGGGTTTCTGACCAATCTTGTGCATCGAATAGGTGTTTTTGTGTCATTGGACGAACAATTAGATCATTTTCGTCCTCCCTAGGCTAATTCTTGTCCAATTTGGGTTTTTAACGAATCTTGTGCATCCAATAGGTGTTTGTGTCATTGGATAAACATTTAGGTCATTTTCGTCCTCCCTACACTTAATCTTGTCCAATTACGGTTTCTAACCAATCTTGTGCATCCAATAGTTGTTTTTGCGTCATTGGATGAACATTTATGTCATTTTCGTTCTGCCTAAACTTAATGTCGTCCAATTAGGGTTTCTAACCAATCTTGTGCATCTAATAGGTGTTTTTGTGTCATTGGATGAGCAGTTAGGTCATTTTCGTCTTCCCTACACTTAATCTTGTCCAATTAGGGTTTTTAACCAATGTTGTGCATCCAATAGGTGTTTTGTGTCATTGGATGAACAATTAGGTCATTTTCGTCCTCCCTAGGCTAATTCTTGTCCAATTAGGGTTTTTAACCAATCTTGTGCATCCAATAGGTGTTTTGTGTCATTTGATGAACATTTAGTTCATTTTCGTCCTCCCTAGGCTTATGCTTGTCCAATTAGGGTTTCTAACCAATCTTGTGCATCCAATAGGTGTTTTGTGTCATTGGATGAACAATTAGGTCATTTTCGTCCTCCCTACACTTAATCTTGTCCAATTAGGGTTTTTAACCAATCTTGTGCATCCAATAGGTGTTTTTGTGTCATTGGATGAACCATTAGGTCATTTTCGTCTTCCCTAGGCTAATTCTTGTCCAATTAGGGTTTCTAACCAATCTTGTGCATCCAATAGGTGTTTTTTGTCATCGGATGAACACTTAGGTCATTTTCGTCCTCCCTAGGCTTATTCTTTTCCAATTAGGGTTTCTAACCAATTTTGTGCATCAAATAGGTGTTTTTGTGTCATTGGATGAACAATTAGGTCATTTTCGTCCTCCCTAGGCTAATTCTGGTCAAATTACGGATTTTAACCAATCTTGTGCATCCAATAGGTGTTTTGTGTCATTGGATGAACATTTAGGTCATTTTCGTTCTCCCTACACTTAATCTTGTCCAATTAGGGTTTCTAACCAATCTTGTGCATCCAATAGGTGTTTTGTGTCATTGGATGACCAATTAGTTCATTTTCGTCCTCCCTAGGCTAATTCTTTTCCAATTAGGGTTTTTAACCAATCTTTTGCATCCATAGGTGTTTTGTGTCATTTGATGAACAATTAGGTCATTTTCGTCCTCCCTAGGCTTATGGTTGTCTAATTAGGGTTTCTAACCAATCTTGTGCATCCAATAGGTGTTTTTGTGTCATTGGATGAACAATTAGGTCATTTTCGTCCTCCCTAGGCTAATTCTTGTCCAATTAGGGCTTTTGACCAATCTTGTGCATCCAATAGGTGTTTTGTGTCATTGGATGAACATTTAGGTCATTTTCGTCCTCCCTACACTTAATCTTGTCCAATTAGGGTTTTTAACCAATCTTGTGCATCCAATAGGTGTTTTTGTGTCATTAGATGAACATTTAGGTCATGTTCGTTCTGCCTAAACTTAATCTTGTCCAATTAGGGTTTCTAACCAATCTTGTGCATCCAATAGGTGTTTTTGTGTCATTGGATGAACAATAAGATCATTTTCGTCCTCCCTAGCCTAATTCTTGTCTAATTAGGGTTTGTAACCAATCTTCTACATCCAATAGGTGTTTTGTGTCATGGGATGAACATTTAGGTCATTTTCGTCCTCCCTACAACAATTAGGGTTTCTAACCAATCTTGTGCATCCAGTTGTGGTTTTTGTGTCATTGGATGAACATTTATGTCATTTTCGTCCTCCCTAAATTTAATCTTGTCCAATTTGAGTTTCTAACCAATCTTGTGCATCCAATAGGTGTTTTTGTGTCATTGGATGAACAATTAGGTCATTTTCGTCCTCCCTAGGCTAATTCTTGTCCAATTAGGGTTTCTAACCAATCTTGTGCATCCAATAGGTGTTTTGTGTCATTGGATGAACAATTAGGTCATTTTCGTGCTCCCTAGGCTTATTCTTGTGCAATTAGGGTTTTTAACCAATCTTGTGCATCCAATAGGTTTTATGTGTCATTGGATGAAGATTTAGGTCTTTTTCGTCCTCCCTACACTTAATCTTGTCCAATGAAGGGTTTTTAACCAATCTTGTGCATCCAATAGGTCTTTTGTGTCACTGGATGAACATTTAGGTCATTTTCGTCCTCCCTAAACTTAATCTTGTCCAATTAGGGTTTCTAACCAATCTTGTGCATCCAATAGGTGTTTTTGTGTCATTGGATGAACATTTAGGTCATTTTCGTCATCCCAAAACTTAATCTTGTCCAATTAGGGTTTCTAACCAATCTTGTGCATCTAATAGGAGTTTTGTGTCATTGGATGAACATTTAGGTCATTTTCGTCCTCCCTAAACTTAATCTTGTCCAATTAGGGTTTCTAACCAATCTTGTGCATCCAATAGGTGTTTTTGTGTCATTGGATGAACAATTAGGTCATTTTCATCCTCCCTAGGCTAATTCTTGTCCAATTAGGGTTTTTAACCAATCTTGTGCATCCAATAGGTGTTTTGTGTCATTGGATGAACATTTAGGTCATTTTCGTCCTCCCAACACTTAAACTTGTCCAATTAGGGTTTTTAACCAATCTTGTGCATCCAATAGGTGTTTTGTGTCATTGGATGAACAATTAGGTCATTTTCGTCCTCCCTAGGCTAATTCTTGTCGAATTAGGGTTTTTAACCAACCTTGTGCATCCAATAGGTGTTTTGTGTCATTGGATGAACATTTAGGTCATTTTCGTCTTCCCTAGGCTAATTCTTGTCCAATTAGGGTTTCTAACCAATCTTTTGCATCCAATAGGTGTTTTGTGTCATTGGATGAACAATTAGGTCATTTTCGTCCTCCGTAGGCTAATTCTTGTCCAATTAGGGTTTCTAACCAATCTTGTGCATCCAATAGGTGTTTTGTGTCATTGGATGAACAATTAGGTCATTTTCGTGCTCCCTAGGCTTATTCTTGTCCAATTAGGGTTTCTAACCAATCTTGTGCATCGAATAGGAGTTTTGTGTCATTGGATGAACATTTAGGACATTTTCGTCCTCCCTACACTTAATCTTGTCCAATTAGGGTTTTTAACCAATCTTGTGCATCCAATAGGTGTTTTTGTGTCATTGGATGAACATTTATGTCATTTTCGTCCTCCCTAAACTTAATCTTGTCCAATTAGGGTTTCTAACCAATCTTGTGCATCCAATAGGTGTTTTTGTGTCATTGGATGAACAATTAGGTCATTTTCGTCCTCCCTAGGCTAATTCTTGTCCAATTAATGTTTCTAACCAATCTTGTGCATCCAATAGGTGTTTTGTGTCATTGGATGAACAATTAGGTCATTTTCGTCCTCCCTAGGCTAATTCTTGTCCAATTAGGGTTTTTAACCAATCTTGTGCATCCAATAGGTGTTTTGTGTCATTGGATGAACATTTAGGTCATTTTCGTCCTCCCTACACTTAATCTTGTCCAATTAGGGTTTTTAACCAATCTTGTGCATCCAATAGGTGTTTTTGTGTCATTGGATGAACAATTAGGTCATTTTCGTCCTCCCTAGGCTAATTCTTGTCCAATTAATGTTTCTAACCAATCTTGTGCATCCAATAGGTGTTTTGTGTCATTGGATGAACAATTAGGTCATTTTCGTCCTCCCTAGGCTAATTCTTGTCCAATTAGGGTTTTTAACCAATCTTGTGCATCCAATAGGTGTTTTGTGTCATTGGATGAACATTTAGGTCATTTTCGTCCTCCCTACATTTAATCTTGTTCAATTAGGGTTTCTAACCAATCTTGTGCATCCAATAGGTGTTTTTGTGTCATTGGATGAACAATTAGGTCATTTTCGTCCTCCCTAGGCTAATTCTTGTCCAATTAGGGTTTTTAACCAATCTTGTGCATCCAATAGGTGTTTTGTGTCATTGGATGAACATTTAGGTCATTTTCGTCCGCCCTACACTGAATCTTGTCCAATTAGGGTTTCTAACCAATCTTGTGCATCCAATTGTTGTTTTTGTCTCAATTGATGAACATTGATGTCATTTTCGTCCTCCCTAAACTTAATCTCTTCCAATTAGGGTTTCTAACCAATCTTGTGCATCCAATAGGTGTTTTTGTGTAATTGGATGAACAATTAGGTCCTTTTCGTCCTCCCTAGGCTAATTCTTGTCCAATTAGGGTTTTTAACCAATCTTGTGCATCCAATAGGTGTTTTGTGTCATTGGATGAACATTTAGGTCATTTTCGTCCTCCCTACACTTAATCTTGTCCAATTAGGGTTTTTAACCAATCTTGTGCATCCAATAGGTGTTTTTGTGTCATTAGATGAACATTTAGCTCATTTTCGTTCTCCCTAAACATAATCTTATCCAATTAGGGTTTCTGACCAATCTTGTGCATCCAATAGGTGTTTTGTGTCATTGGATGAACATTTAGGTCATTTTCGTCCTCCCTAGGCTTAATCTTGTCCAATTAGGGTTTTGAACCAATCTTGTGCATCCAATAGTTGTTTTTGTGTCATTGGATGAACATTTATGTCATTTTCGTCCTCCCTAAACTTAATCTCTTCCAATAGGTGTTTTTGTGTCATTGGATGAACAATTAGGTCATTTTCGTGCTCCCTAGGCTTATTCTCGTCCAATTAGGGTTATTAACCAATCTTGTGCATCCAATAGGTGTTTTTGTGTCATTGGATGAACAATTAGGTCATTTTCGTCCTCCCTAGGCTAATTCTTGTCCAATTGGGGTTTTTAACGAATCTGGTACATCCAATAGGTGTTTGTGTCATTGGATGAACATTTAGGTCATTTTCGTCCTCCCTACACTTAATCTTGTCCAATTAGGGTTTCTAACCAATCTTGTGCATCCAATAGTTGTTTTTGTGTCATTGGATGAACATTTATGTCATTTTCGTCCTCCCTAAACTTAATCTTGTCCAATTAGGGTTTCTAACCAATCTTGTGCATCCAATAGGTGTTTTTGTGTCTTTGGATGAACAATTAGGTCATTTTCGTCCTCCCTAGGCTAATTCATGTCCAATTAGGGTTTTTAACCAATCTTGTGCATCCAATAGGTGTTTTGTGTCATTGGATGAACAATTAGGTCATTTTCGTCCTCCCTAGGCTAATTCTTGTCCAATTAGGGTTTCTAACCAATCTTGTGAATGAAATAGGTGTTTTTGTGTCATTGGATGATCAATTATGTCATTTTCGTCCTCCCTAGGCTAATTCTTGTCAAATTATGGTTTTTAACAAATCTTGTGCATCCAATAGGTGTTTTGTGTCATTGGATGAACATTTAGGTCATTTTTGTTCTCCCTACTCTTAATCTTGTCCAATTAGGGTCTCTAACCAATCTTGTGCATCCAATAGTTGTTTTAGTGTCATTGGATGAACAATTAGGTCATTTTCGTTCTCCCTACACTTAATCTTGTCCAATTAGGGTTTCTAACCAATCTTGTGCATCCAATAGGTGTTTTGTGTCATTGGATGACCAATTAGGTCATTTTCGTCCTCCCTATGCTAATTCTTTTCCAATTAGGGTTTTTAACCAATCTTGTGCATCCAATAGGTGTTTTGTGTCATTGGATGAACATTTAGGTCATTTTCGTTCTCCCTACACTTAATCTTGTCCAATTAGGGTTTCTAACCAACATTGTGCATCCAATAGGTGTTTTGTGTCATTGGATGAACATTTAGGTCATTTTCGTTCTCCCTACACTTAATCTTGTCCAATTAGGGTTTCTAACCAATCTTGTGCATCCAATAGGTGTTTTGTGTCATTGGATGACCAATTAGGTCATTTTCGTCCTCCCTAGGCTAATTCTTTTCCAATTAGGGTTTTTAACCAATCTTTTGCATCCATAGGTGTTTTGTGTCATTTGATGAACAATTAGGTCATTTTCGTCCTCCCTAGGCTTATGCTTGTCTAATTAGGGTTTCTAACCAATCTTGTGCATCCAATAGGTGTTTTTGTGTCATTGGATGAACAATTAGGTCATTTTCGTCCGCCCTAGGCTAATTCATGTCCAATTAGGTTTTCTAACCAATCTTTTGCATCCAATAGGTGTTTTGTTTCATTGGATGAACAATTAGGTCATTTTCCTCCTCCCTAGGCTAATTCATATCCAATTAGGGTTTTTAACCAATCTTTTGCATCCAATAGGTGTTTTGTGTCATTGGATGAACAATTAGGTCATTTTCGTCCTCCCTAGGATAATTCATGTCCAATTAGGTTTTCTAACCAATCTTTTGCATCCAATAGGTGTTTTGTGTCATTGGATGAACAATTAGGTCATTTTCGTCCTCCCTAGGCTAATTCATGTCCAATTAGGTTTTCTAACCAATCTTGTGCATCCAATAGGTGTTTTTGTGTCATTGGATGAACAATTAGGTCATTTTCGTCCGCCCTAGGCTAATTCATGTCCAATTAGGTTTTCTAACCAATCTTTTGCATCCAATAGGTGTTTTGTTTCATTGGATGAACAATTAGGTCATTTTCCTCCTCCCTAGGCTAATTCATATCCAATTAGGGTTTTTAACCAATCTTTTGCATCCAATAGGTGTTTTGTGTCATTGGATGAACAATTAGGTCATTTTCGTCCTCCCTAGGCTAATTCATGTCCAATTAGGTTTTCTAACCAATCTTGTGCATCCAATAGGTGTTTTTGTGTCATTGGATGAACAATTAGGTCATTTTCCTCCTCCCTAGGCTAATTCATATCCAATTAGGGTTTTTAACCAATCTTGTGCATCCAATAGGTGTTTTGTGTCATTGGATGAACATTTAGGTCATATTCGTTCTCCCTACACTTAATCTTGTCCAATTAGGGTTTCTAACCAATCTTGTGCATCCAATAGGTGTTTTGTGTCATTGGATGACCAATTAGGTCATTTTCGTCCTCCCTAGGCTAATTCTTTTCCAATTAGGGTTTTTAACCAATCTTTTGCATCCATAGGTGTTTTGTGTCATTTGATGAACAATTAGGTAATTTTCGTCCTCCCTAGGCTTATGCTTGTCTAATTAGGGTTTCTAACCAATCTTGTGCATCCAATAGGTGTTTTTGTGTCATTGGATGAACAATTAGGTCATTTTCGTCCTCCCTAGGCTAATTCTTGTCAAATTACGGTTTTTAACCAATCTTGTGCATCCAATAGGTGTTTTGTGTCATTGGATGAACATTTAGGTCATTTTCGTTCTCCCTACACTTAATCTTGTCCAATTAGGGTTTCTAACCAATCTTGTGCATCCAATAGGTGTTTTATGTCATTGGATGAACATTTAGGTCATTTTCGTCCTCCCTAGGCTAATTCTTGTCCAATTAGGGTTTCTAACCAATCTTTTGCATCCAATAGGTGTTTTGTGTCATTGGATGAACAATTAGGTCATTTTCGTCCTCCCTAGGCTAATTCTTGTCGAATTAGGGTTTCTAACCAACCTTGTGCATCCAATAGGTGTTTTGTGTCATTGGATGAACATTTAGGTCATTTTCGTCCTCCCTAGGCTAATTCTTGTCCAATTAGGGTTTCTAACCAATCTTGTGCATCCAATAGTTGTTTTAGTGTCATTGGATGAACATATATGTCATTTTCGTCCTCCCTAAACTTAATCTTGTCCAATTAGGGTTTCTAACCAATCTTGTGCATCCAATAGGTGTTTTGTGTCATTGGATGAACAATTAGGTCATTTTCGTCCTCCCTAGGCTTATTCTTGTCCAATTAGGGTTTCTAACCAATCTTGTGCATCCAATTGGTTTTTTTGTGTCATTGGATGAACAATTAGGTCATTTTCGTCCTCCCTAGGCTAATTCTTGTCCAATTAGGGTTTCTAACCAATCTTGTGAATGAAATAGGTGTTTTTGTGTCATTGGATGAACAATTATGTCATTTTCGTCCTCCCTAGGCTAATTCTTGTCAAATTATGGTTTTTAACCAATCTTGTGCATCCAATAGGTGTTTTGTGTCATTGGATGAACATTTAGGTCATTTTCGTCCTCCCTAGGCTAATTCTTGTCCAATTAGGGTTTCTAACCAATCTTTTGCATCCAATAGGTGTTTTGTGTCATTGGATGAACAATTAGGTCATTTTCGTCCTCCCTAGGCTAATTCTTGTCGAATTAGGGTTTCTAACCAACCTTGTGCATCCAATAGGTGTTTTGTATCATTGGATGAACATTTAGGTCATTTTCGTCCTCCCTAGGCTAATTCTTGTCCAATTAGGGTTTCTAACCAATCTTTTGCATCCAATAGGTGTTTTGTGTCATTGGATGAACATTTAGGTCATTTTCGTCCTCCCTAGGCTAATTCTTGTCCAATTAGGGTTTCTAACCAATCTTTTGCATCCAATAGGTGTTTTGTGTCATTGGATGAACAATTAGGTCATTTTCGTCCTCCGTAGGCTAATTCTTGTCCAATTAGGGTTTCTAACCAATCTTGTGCATCCAATAGGTGTTTTGTGTCATTGGATGAACAATTAGGTCATTTTCGTCCTCCCTAGGCTAATTCTTGTCCAATTAGGGTTTTTAACCAATCTTGTGCATCCACTAGGTGTTTTGTGTCATTGGATGAACATTTAGGTCATTTTCGTCCTCCCTAAACTTAATCTTGTCCAATTAGGGTTTCTAACCAATCTTGTGCATCCAATAGGTGTTTTTGTGTCATTGGATGAACATTTAGGTCATTTTCGTCCTCCCTAGGCTAATTCTTGTCCAATTAGGGTTTCTAACCAATCTTGTGCATCCAATAGGTGTTTTGTGTCATTGGATGAACAATTAGGTCATTTTCGTGCTCCCTAGGCTTATTCTTGTGCAATTAGGGTTTTTAACCAATCTTGTGCATCCAATAGGTTTTATGTGTCATTGGATGAAGATTTAGGTCATTTTCGTCCTCCCTACACTTAATCTTGTCCAATGAAGGGTTTTTAACCAATCTTGTGCATCCAATAGGTCTTTTGTGTCATTGGATGACCATTTAGGTCATTTTCGTCCTCCCTAAACTTAATCTTGTCCAATTAGGGTTTCTAACCAATCTTGTGCATCCAATAGGTGTTTTGTGTCATTGGATGAACAATTAGGTCATTTTCGTCCTCCCTAGGCTTATTCTTGTCCAATTAGGGTTATTAACCAATCTTGTGCATCCAATAGGTGTTTTTGTGTCATTGGATGAACAATTAGGTCATTTTCGTCCTCCCTAGGCTAATTCTTGTCCAATTAGGGTTTTTAACCAATCTTGTGCATCCAATAGGTGTTTTTTGTCATTGGATGAACATTTACGTCATTTTCGTCCTCGCTAAACTTAATTTTGTGCAATTAGGCTTTCTAACCAATCTTGTGCATCCAATAGGTGTTTTTGTGTCATTGGATGAACAATTAGGTCGTTTTCATCCTCCCTAGGCTAATTCTTGTCCAATTAGGGTTTTTAACCAATCTTGTGCATCCAATAGGTGTTTTGTGTCATTGAATGAACATTTAGGTCAGTTTCGTCCTCCCTAAACTTAATCTTGTCCTATTATGGTTTCTAACCAATCTTGTGCATCCAATAGGTGTTTTTGTGTCATTGGATGAACATTTAGGTCATTTTCGTCCTCCCTACACTTAATCCTGTCCAATTAGGGTTTTTAACCAATCTTGTGCATCTAATACGTGTTTTGTGTCATTGGATGAACATTTACGTCATTTTCGTCCTCCCTAAACGTAATCTTTTCCAATTAGGGTTTCTAACCAATCTTGTGCATCCAATAGGTGTTTTTGTGTCCTTGGATGAACAATTAGATCATTTTCGTCCTCGCTAGGCTAATTCTTGTCCAATTAGGGTTTTTAACCAATCTTGTGCATCCAATAGGTGTTTTTGTGTCATTGGATGAACAATTAGGTCATTTTCGTCCTCCCTAGGCTAATTCTTGTCCAATTAGGGTTTTTAACCAATCTTGTGCATCCAATAGGTGTTTTGTGTCATTGGATGAACATTTAGGTCATTTTCGTCCTCCCAACACTTAAACTTGTCCAATTAGGGTTTTTAACTAATCTTGTGCATCCAATAGGTGTTTTTGTGTCATTGGATCAACAATTAGGTCATTTTCGTCCTCCCTAGGCTAATTCTTGTCAAATTACGGTTTTTAACCAATCTTGTGCATCCAATAGGTGTTTTGTGTCATTGGATGAACATTTAGGTCATTTTCGTTCTCCCTACACTTAATCTTGTCCAATTAGGGTTTCTAACCAATGTTGTGCATCCAATAGGTGTTTTGTGTCATTGGATGACCAATTAGGTCATTTTTGTCCTCCCTAGGCTAATTCTTTTCCAATTAGGGTTTTTAACCAATCTTTTGCATCCATAGGTGTTTTGTGTCATTTGATGAACAATTAGGTCATTTTCGTCCTCCCTAGGCTTATGCTTGTCTATTTAGGGTTTCTAACCAATCTTGTGCATCCAATAGGTGTTTTTGTGTCATTGGATGAACAATTAGGTCATTTTCGTCCTCCATAGGCTAATTCATGTCCAATTAGGTTTTCTAACCAATCTTTTGCATCCAATAGGTGTTTTGTGTCATTGGATGAACAATTAGGTCATTTTCCTCCTCCCTAGGCTAATTCATATCCAATTAGGGTTTTTAACCAATCTTTTGCATCCAATAGGTGTTTTGTGTCATTGGATGAACAATTAGATCATTTTCGTCCTCCCTAGGCTAATTCATGTCCAATTAGGTTTTCTAACCAATCTTTTGCATCCAATAGGTGTTTTTGTGTCATTGGATGAACAATTAGGTCATTTTCCTCCTCCCTAGGCTAATTCATATCCAATTACGGTTTTTAACCAATCTTTTGCATCCAATAGGTGTTTTGTGTCATTGGATGAACAATTAGGTCATTTTCATCCTCCCTAGGCTAATTCATGTCCAATTAGGTTTTCTAACCAATCTTGTGCATCCAATAGGTGTTTTTGTGTCATTGGATGAACAATTAGGTCATTTTCCTCCTCCCTAGGCTAATTCATATCCAATTAGGGTTTCTAACCAATCTTGTGCATCCAATAGGTGTTTTGTGTCATTGGATGAACAATTAGGTCATTTTCGTTCTCCCTACACTTAATCTTGTCCAATTGGGGTTTCTAACCAATCTTGTGCATCAAATAGGTGTTTTGTGTCATTGGATGAAGATTTAGGTCATTTTCGTCCTCCCTACACTTAATCTTGTCCAATGAAGGGTTTTTAACCAATCTTGTGCATCCAATAGATCTTTTGTGTCATTGGATGAACATTTAGGTCATTTTCGTCCTCCCTAAACTTAATCTTGTCCAATTAGGGTTTCTAACCAATCTTGTGCATCCAATAGGTGTTTTGTGTCATTGGATGAACATTTAGGTCCTTTTCGTTCTCCCTAAACATAATCTGGTCCACTTAGGGTTTCTGACCAATCTTGTGCATCCAATAGGTGTTTTGGGTCATTGGATGACCAATTAGGTCATTTTCGTCCTCCCTAGTCTAATTCTTTTCCAATTAGGGTTTTTAACCAATCTTTTGCATTCATAGGTGTTTTGTGTCATTTGATGAACAATTAGGTCATTTTCGTCCTCCCTAGGCTTATGCTTGTCTAATTAGGGTTTCTAACCAATCTTGTGCATCCAATAGGTGTTTTTGTGTCATTGGATGAACAATTAGGTCATTTTCGTCCTCCCTAGGCTAATTCTTGTCCAATTAGGGTTTTTAACCAATCTTGTGCATCCAATAGGTGTTTTGTGTCATTGGATGAACATTTAGGTCATTTTCGTCCTCCCTAGGCTTATTCTTGTCCAATTAGGGTTTCTAACCAATCTTGTGCATCCAATTGGTGTTTTTGTGTCATTGGACGAACAATTAGATCATTTTCGTCCTCCCTAGGCTAATTCTTGTCCAATTAGGGTTTCTAACCAATCTTGTGAATGAAATAGGTGTTTTTGTGTCATTGGATGAACAATTATGTCATTTTCGTCCTCCCTAGGCTAATTCTTGTCAAATTATGGTTTTTAACCAATCTTGTGCATCCAATAGGTGTTTTGTGTCATTGGATGAACATTTAGGTCATTTTCGTCCTCCCTAGGCTAATTCTTGTCCAATTAGGGTTTCTAACCAATCTTTTGCATCCAATAGCTGTTTTGTATCATTGGATGAACAATTAGGTCATTTTCGTCCTCCCTAGGCTAATTCTTGTCCAATTAGGGTTTCTAACCAATCTTGTGAATGAAATAGGTGTTTTTGTGTCATTGGATGAACAATTATGTCATTTTCGTCCTCCCTAGGCTAATTCTTGTCAAATTATGGTTTTTAACCAATCTTGTGCATCCAATAGGTGTTTTGTGTCATTGGATGAACATTTAGGTCATTTTTGTTCTCCCTACTCTTAATCTTGTCCAATTAGGGTTTCTAACCAATCTTGTGCATCCAATAGGTGTTTTGTGTCATTGGATGAACAATTAGGTCATTTTCGTCCTCCCTAGGCTTATTCTTGTCCAATTAGGGTTTCTAACCAATCTTGTGCATCCAATTGGTGTTTTTGTGTCATTGGATGAACAATTAGGTCATTTTCGTCCTCCCTAGGGTTATTCTTGTCCAATTAGGGTTTCTAACCAATCTTGTGCATCCAATTGGTGTTTTTGTGTCATTGGATGAACAATTAGGTCATTTTCGTCCTCCCTAGGCTAATTCTTGTCCAATTAGGGTTTCTAACCAATCTTGTGAATGAAATAGGTGTTTTTGTGTCATTGGATGAACAATTATGTCATTTTCGTCCTCCCTAGGCTAATTCTTGTCCAATTAGGGTTTCTAACCAATCTTGTGCATCCAATAGGTGTTTTGTGTCATTGGATGACCAATTAGGTCATTTTCGTCATCCCTAGGCTAATTCTTTTCCAATTAGGGTTTTTAACCAATCTTTTGCATCCATAGGTGTTTTGTGTCATTTGATGAACAATTAGGTCATTTTCGTCCTCCCTAGGCTTATGCTTGTCTAATTAGGGTTTCTAACCAATCTTGTGCATCCAATTGGTGTTTTTGTGTCATTGGATGAACAATTAGGTCATTTTCGTCCTCCCTAGGCTAATTCTTGTCCAATTAGGGTTTCTAACCAATCTTGTGCATCCAATAGGTGTTTTGTGTCATTGGATGAACAATTAGGTCATTTTCGTGCTCCCTAGGCTTATTCTTGTGCAATTAGGGTTTTTAACCAATCTTGTGCATCCAATAGGTTTTATGTGTCATTGGATGAAGATTTAGGTCATTTTCGTCCTCCCTACACTTAATCTTGTCCAATGAAGGGTTTTTAACCAATCTTGTGCATCCAATAGGTCTTTTGTGTCATTGGATGACCATTTAGGTCATTTTCGTCCTCCCTAAACTTATTCTTGTCCAATTAGGGTTTCTAACCAATCTTGTGCATCCAATAGGTGTTTTGTGTCATTGGATGAACAATTAGGTCATTTTCGTCCTCCCTAGGCTAATTCTTGTCCAATTAGGGTTTCTAACCAATCTTGTGCATCCAATAGTTGTTTTTGTGTCATTGGATGAACATTTATATCATTTTCGTCCTCCCTAAACTTAATCTCTTCCAATTAGGGTTTCTAACCAATCTTGTGCATCCAATAGGTGTTTTTGTGTCATTGGATGAACAATTAGGTCATTTTCGTCCTCCCTAGGCTAATTCTTGTCCAATTAGGGTTTTTAACCAATCTTGTGCATCCAATAGGTGTTTTGTGTCATTGGATGAACAATTAGGTCATTTTCGTCCTCCCTAGGCTTATACTTGTCAAATTAGGGTTTCTAACCAATCTTGTGCGTCCAATAGCTGTTTTTGTGTCATTGGAAGAATATTTAGGTCATAATCGTCCTCCCTACACTTAATCTTGTCCAATTAGGGTTTTTAACCAATCTTGTGCATCCAATAGTTGTTTTTGTGTCATTGGATGAACATTTAGGTCATTTTCGTCCTCCCTAGGCTTATGCTTGTCCAATTAGGGTTTCTAACCAATCTTGTGCATCCAATAGGTGTTTTTGTGTCATTGGATGAACAATTAGGTCATTTTCTTCCTCCCTAGGCTAATTCTTGTCCAATTAGGGTTTTTAACCAATCTTGTGCATCCAATAGGTGTTTTGTGTCATTGGATGAACATTTAGGTCATTTTCGTCCTCCCTACACTTAATCTTGTCCAATTAGGTTTTTTAACCAATCTTGTGCATCCAATAGGTGTTTTGTGTCATTGCATGAACATTTACGTCATTTGCGTCCTCCCTAAACTTAATGTTGACCAATTAGGGTTTCTACACAATCTTGTGCATCCAATACGTGTTTTTGTGTCATTGGATGAATAATTAGGTCATTTTCGTCCTCCCTAGGCTAATTCTTGTCCAATTAGGGTTTTTAACCAATCTTGTGCATCCAATAGGTGTTTTGTGTCATTGGATGAACATTTAGGTCATTTTCGTCCTCCCTACACTTAATCTTGTCCAATTAGGGTTTTTAAACAATCTTGTGCATCCAATAGGTGTTTTGTGTCATGGGATGAACATTTAGGTCATTTTTGTCCTCCCTAAACTTAATCTTGTCCAATTATGGTTTCCAACCAATCATGTGCATCCAATACGTGTTTTTGTGTCATTGGATGAACAATTAGGTCATTTTCGTCCTCCCTAGGCTAATTCTTGTCCAATTAGGGTTTTTAACCAATCTTGTGCATCCAATAGGTGTTTTGTGTCATTGGATGAACATTTAGGTCATTTTCGTCCTCCCTACACTTAATCTTGTCCAATTACGGTTTTTAACCAATCTTGTGCATCCAATAGGTGTTTTGTGTCATTGGATGACCAATTAGGTCATTCTCGTCCTCCCTAGGCTAATTCTTTTCCAATTAGGGTTTTTAACCAATCTTTTGCATCCATAGGTGTTTTGTGTCATTTGATGAACAATTAGGTAATTTTCGTCCTCCCTAGGCTTATGCTTGTCTAATTAGGGTTTCTAACCAATCTTGTGCATCCAATAGGTGTTTTTGTGTCATTGGATGAACAATTAGGTCATTTTCGTCCTCCCTAGGCTAATTCTTGTCAAATTACGGTTTTTAACCAATCTTGTGCATCCAATAGGTGTTTTGTGTCATTGGATGAACATTTAGGTCATTTTCGTTCTCCCTACACTTAATCTTGTCCAATTAGGGTTTCTAACCAATCTTGTGCATCCAATAGGTGTTTTGTGTCATTGGATGACCAATTAGGTCATTTTCGTCCTCCCTAGGCTAATTCTTTTCCAATTAGGGTTTTTAACCAATCTTTTGCATCCATAGGTGTTTTGTGTCATTTGATGAACAATTAGGTCATTTTCGTCCTCCCTAGGCTTATGCTTGTCTAATTAGGGTTTCTAACCAATCTTGTGCATCCAATAGGTGTTTTTGTGTCATTGGATGAACAATTAGGTCATTTTCGTCCGCCCTAGGCTAATTCATGTCCAATTAGGTTTTCTAACCAATCTTTTGCATCCAATAGGTGTTTTGTTTCATTGGATGAACAATTAGGTCATTTTCCTCCTCCCTAGGCTAATTCATATCCAATTAGGGTTTTTAACCAATCTTTTGCATCCAATAGGTGTTTTGTGTCATTGGATGAACAATTAGGTCATTTTCGTCCTCCCTAGGCTAATTCATGTCCAATTAGGTTTTCTAACCAATCTTGTGCATCCAATAGGTGTTTTTGTGTCATTGGATGAACAATTAGGTCATTTTCCTCCTCCCTAGGCTAATTCATATCCAATTAGGGTTTTTAACCAATCTTGTGCATCCAATAGGTGTTTTGTGTCATTGGATGAACATTTAGGTCATTTTCGTTCTCCCTACACTTAATCTTGTCCAATTAGGGTTTCTAACCAATCTTGTGCATCCAATAGGTGTTTTGTGTCATTGGATGACCAATTAGGTCATTTTCGTCCTCCCTAGGCTAATTCTTTTCCAATTAGGGTTTTTAACCAATCTTTTGCATCCATAGGTGTTTTGTGTCATTTGATGAACAATTAGGTCATTTTTGTCCTCCCTAGGCTTATGCTTGTCTAATTAGGGTTTCTAACCAATCTTGTGCATCCAATAGGTGTTTTTGTGTCATTGGATGAACAATTAGGTCATTTTCGTCCTCCCTAGGCTAATTCTTGTCCAATTAGGGTTTTTAACCAATCTTGTGCATCCAATAGGTGTTTTGTGTCATTGGATGAACATTTAGGTCATTTTCGTCCTCCCAACACTTAAACTTGTCCAATTAGGGTTTTTAACCAATCTTGTGCATCCAATAGTTGTTTTGTGTCATTGGATGAACAATTAGGTCATTTTCGTCCTCCCTAGGCTAATTCTTGTCGAATTAGGGTTTTTAACCAACCTTGTGCATCCAATAGGTGTTTTGTGTCATTGGATGAACATTTAGGTCATTTTCGTCCTCCCTAGGCTAATTCTTGTCCAATTAGGGTTTCTAACCAATCTTTTGCATCCAATAGGTGTTTTGTGTCATTGGATGAACAATTAGGTCATTTTCGTCCTCCCTAGGCTAATTCTTGTCCAATTAGGGTTTTTAACCAATCTTGTGCATCCAATAGGTGTTTTGTGTCATTGGATGAACATTTAGGTCATTTTCGTCCTCCATTCACTTAATCTTGTCCAATTAGGGTTTTTAACCAATCTTGTGCATCCAATAGGTGTTTTGTGTCATTGGATGAACATTTACGTCATTTTCGTCCTCCCTAAACTTAATCTTGTCCAATTAGGGTTTCTAACCAATCTTGTGCATCCAATAGGTGTTTTTGTGTCATTGGATGAACAATTAGGTCATTTTCGTCCTCCCTAGGCTAATTCTTGTCCAATTAATGTTTCTAACCAATCTTGTGCATCCAATAGGTGTTTTGTGTCATTGGATGAACAATTAGGTCATTTTCGTCCTCCCTAGGCTAATTCTTGTCCAATTAAGGTTTTTAACCAATCTTGTGCATCCAATAGGTGTTTTGTGTCATTGGATGAACATTTAGGTCATTTTCGTCCTCCCTACACTTAATCTTGTCCAATTAGGGTTTTTAACCAATCTTGTGCATCCAATAGGTGTTTTGTGTCATTGGAAGAACATTTAGGTCATTTTCGTTTTCGTCCTCCCTACACTTAATCTTGTCCAATTAGGGTTTTTAACCAATCTTGTGCATCCAATAGGTGTTTTGTGTCATTGGATGAACAATTAGGTCATTTTCGTCCTCCCTAGGCTAATTCTTGTCCAATTAGGGTTTTTAACCAATCTTGTGCATCCAATAGGTGTTTTGTGTCATTGGATGAACATTTAGGTCATTTTCGTCCTCCTTAGGCTTATTCTTATCCAATTAGTGTTTTTAACCAATCTTGTGCATCCAATAGGTGTTTTGTGTCATTGGATGAACATTTAGGTCATTTTCGTCCTCCCTACACTTAATCTTGTCCAATTAGGGTTTTTAACCAATCTTGTGCATCCAATAGGTGTTTTGTGTCATTGGAAGAACATTTAGGTCATTTTCGTATTTTCGTCCTCCCTACGCTTAATCTTGTCCAATTAGGGTTTTTAACCAATCTTGTGCATCCAATAGGTGTTTTGTGTCATTGGATGAACAATTAGGTCATTTTCGTCCTCCCTAGGCTAATTCTTGTCCAATTAGGGTTTTTAACCAATCTTGTGCATCCAATAGGTGTTTTGTGTCATTGGATGAACATTTAGGTCATTTTCGTCCCCCCTAAACTTAATCTTGTCCAATTAGGGTTTCTAACCACTCTTGTGCATCCAATAGGTGTTTTTGTGTCATTGGATGAACAATTAGGTCATTTTCGTCCACCCTAGGATAATTCTTGTCCAATTACGGTTTCTAACCAATCTTGTGCATCCAATTGGTGTTTTGTGTCATTGGATGAACAATTAGGTCATTTTCGTCCTCCCAAGGCTAATTCTTGTCCAATTAGGGTTTTTAACCAATCTTGTGCATCCAATAGGTGTTTTGTGTCATTGGATGATCATTTAGGTCATTTTCGTCCACCCTAAACTTAATCTTGTCCAATTAGGGTTTCTAACCAATCTTGTGCATCCAATAGGTGTTTTTGTGTCATTGGATGAACAATTAGGTCATTTTCGTCCACCCTAGGCTAATTCTTGTCCAATTAGGGTTTTTAACGAATCTTGTGCATCCAATAGGTGTTTTGTGTCATTGCATGAACATTTACGTCATTTTCGTCCTCCCTAAACTTAATCTGTCCAATTAGGGTTTCTAACCAATCTTGTGCATCCAATAGGTGTTTTTGTGTCATTGGATGAACAATTAGGTTATTTTCGTCCTCCCTAGGCTTATTCTTGTCCAATTAGGGTTTCTAACCAATCTTGTGCATCCAATAGGTGTTTTTGTGTCATTGGATGAACAATTAGGTCATTTTCGTCCTCCCTAGGCTAATTCTTGTCCAATTAGGGTTTTTAACCAATCTTGTGCATCCAATAGGTGTTTTGTGTCATTGGATGAACATTTAGGTCATTTTCGTCCTCCCAACACTTAAACTTGTCCAATTAGGGTTTTTAACTAATCTTGTGCATCCAATAGGTGTTTTGTGTCATTGGATGAACAATTAGGTCATTTTCGTCCTCCCTAGGCTAATTCATGTCCAATTAGGGTTTTTAACCAATCTTGTGCATCCAATAGGTGTTTTGTGTCATTGGATGAACATTTAGGTCATTTTCGTCCTCCCTACACTTAATCTTGTTCAATTAGGGTTTCTAACCAATCTTGTGCATCCGATAGGGGTTTTTGTGTCATTGGATGAACAATTAGGTCATTTTCGTCCTCCCTAGGCTAATTCTTGTCCAATTAGGGTTTTTAACCAATCTTGTGCATCCAATAGGTGTTTTGTGTCATTGGATGAACATTTAGGTCATTTTCGTCCTCCCTACGCTTAATCTTGTCCAATTAGGGTTTCTAACCAATCTTGTGCATCCAATTGTTGTTTTTGTCTCATTGGATGAACATTGATGTCATTTTAGTCCTCCCTAAACTTAATCTCTTCCAATTAGGGTTTCTAACCAATCTTGTGCATCCAATAGGTGTTTTTGTGTCATTGGATGAACAATTAGGTCATTTTCGTCCTCCCTAGGCTAATTCTTGTCCAATTAGGGTTTTTAACCAATCTTGTGCATCCAATAGGTGTTTTGTGTCATTAGATGAATATTTAGGTCATTTTCGTCCTCCCTACACTTAATCTTGTCCAATTAGGGTTTTTAACCAATCTTGTGCATCCAATAGGTGTTTTGTGTCATTGGATGAACATTTAGGTCATTTTCGTCCTCCCTAGGCTTATTCTTATCCAATTAGGGTTTCTAACCAATCTTGTGCATCCAATGGGTATTTTTGTGTCATTGGAGGAATATTTAGGTCATTTTCGTCCTCCCTTCACTTGATCTTGTCCAATTAGGGTTTTTAACCAATCTTGTGCATCCAATAGGTGTTTTGTGTCATTGGATGAATATTTAGGTCATTTTCATCCTCCCTAAACTTAATCTTGTCCAATTAGGGTTTCTAACCAATCTTGTGCATCAAATAGTTGTTTTTGTGTCATTGGATGAACAATTAGGTCATTTTCGTCCTCCCTAGGCTAATTCTTGTCCAATTAGGGTTTTTAACCAATCTTGTGCATCCAATAGGTGTTTTGTGTCATTGGATGAACATTTAGGTCATTTTCGTCCTCCCTACCCTTAATCTTGTCCAATTAGGGTTTGTTACCAATCTTGTGCATCCAATAGGTGTTTTGTGTTATTGGATGAACAATTAGGTCATTTTCGTCCTCCCTAAACTTAATCTTGTCCAATTAGGGTTTCTAACCAATCTTGTGCATCCAATAGGTGTTTTTGTGTCATTGGATGAACAATTAGGTCATTTTCGTCCTCCCTAAACTTTATCTTGTCCAATTAGGGTTTCTAACCAATCTTGTGCATCCAATAGGTGTTTTGTGTCATTGGATGAACAATTAGGTCATTTTCGTCCTCCCTAGGCTAATTCTTGTCCAATTAGGGTTTCTAACCAATCTTGTGCATCCAATAGGTGTTTTGTGTCATTGGATGAACAATTAGGTCATTTTCGTGCTCCCTAGGCTTATTCTTGTGCAATTAGGTTTTTTAACCAATCTTGTGCATCCAATAGGTTTTATGTGTCATTGGATGAAGATTTAGGTCATTTTCGTCCTCCCTACACTTAATCTTGTCCAATGAAGGATTTTTAACCAATCTTGTGCATCCAATAGGTCTTTTGTGTCACTGGATGAACATTTAGGTCATTTTCGTCCTCCCTAAACTTAATCTTGTCCAATTAGGGTTTCTAACCAATCTTGTGCATCCAATAGGTGTTTTTGTGTCATTGGATGAACATTTAGGTCATTTTCGTCATCCCAAAACTTAATCTTGTCCAATTAGGGTTTCTAACCAATCTTGTGCATCTAATAGGAGTTTTGTGTCATTGGATGAACATTTAGGTCATTTTCGTCCTCCCTAAACTTAATCTTGTCCAATTAGGGTTTCTAACCAATCTTGTGCATCCAATAGGTGTTTTTGTGTCATTGGATGAACAATTAGGTCATTTTCATCCTCCCTAGGCTAATTCTTGTCCAATTAGGGTTTTTAACCAATCTTGTGCATCCAATAGGTGTTTTGTGTCATTGGATGAACATTTAGGTCATTTTCGTCCTCCCAACACTTAAACTTGTCCAATTAGGGTTTTTAACCAATCTTGTGCATCCAATAGGTGTTTTGTGTCATTGGATGAACAATTAGGTCATTTTCGTCCTCCCTAGGCTAATTCTTGTCGAATTAGGGTTTTTAACCAACCTTGTGCATCCAATAGGTGTTTTGTGTCATTGGATGAACATTTAGGTCATTTTCGTCTTCCCTAGGCTAATTCTTGTCCAATTAGGGTTTCTAACCAATCTTTTGCATCCAATAGGTGTTTTGTGTCATTGGATGAACAATTAGGTCATTTTCGTCCTCCGTAGGCTAATTCTTGTCCAATTAGGGTTTCTAACCAATCTTGTGCATCCAATAGGTGTTTTGTGTCATTGGATGAACAATTAGGTCATTTTCGTGCTCCCTAGGCTTATTCTTGTCCAATTAGGGTTTCTAACCAATCTTGTGCATCGAATAGGAGTTTTGTGTCATTGGATGAACATTTAGGACATTTTCGTCCTCCCTACACTTAATCTTGTCCAATTAGGGTTTTTATCCAATCTTGTGCATCCAATAGGTGTTTTTGTGTCATTGGATGAACATTTATGTCATTTTCGTCCTCCCTAAACTTAATCTTGTCCAATTAGGGTTTCTAACCAATATTGTGCATCCAATAGGTGTTTTTGTGTCATTAGATGAACAATTAGGTCATTTTCGTCCTCCCTAGGCTAATTCTAGTCGAATTAGGGTTTCTAACCAATCTTGTGCATCCAATAGGTGTTTTTTGTCATTGGATGAACATTTAGGTCATTTTCGTTCTCCCAAAACATAATCTGGTCCACTTAGGGTTTCTGACCAATCTTGTGCATCCAATAGGTGTTTTGTGTCATTGGATGAACAATTAGGTCATTTTCGTCCTCCCTAGGCTAATTCTTGTCGAATTAAGGTTTTTAACCAACCTTGTGCATCCAATAGGTGTTTTGTGTCATTGGATGAACATTTAGGTCATTTTCGTCCTCCCTAGGCTAATTCTTGTCCAATTAGGGTTTGTAACCAATCTTTTGCATCCAATAGGTGTTTTGTGTCATTGGATGAACAATTAGGTCATTTTCGTCCTCCCTATGCTAATTCTTGTCCAATTAGGGTTTCTAACCAATCTTGTGCATCCAATAGGTGTTTTGTGTCATTGGATGAACAATTAGGTCATTTTCGTGCTCCCTAGGCTTATTCTTGTGCAATTAGGGTTTTTAACCAATCTTGTGCATCCAATAGGTTTTATGTGTCATTGGATGAAGATTTAGGTCATTTTCGTCCTCTCTACACTTAATCTTGTCCAATGAAGGGTTTTTAACCAATCTTGTGCATCCAATAGATCTTTTGTGTCATTGGATGAACATTTAGGTCATTTTCTTCCTCCCTAAACTTAATCTTGTCCAATTAGGGTTTCTAACCAATCTTGTGCATCCAATAGGTGTTTTGTGTCATTGGATGAACATTTAGGTCCTTTTCGTTCTCCCTAAACATAATCTGGTCCACTTAGGGTTTCTGACCAATCTTGTGCATCCAATAGGTGTTTTGGGTCATTGGATGACCAATTAGGTCATTTTCGTCCTCCCTAGTCTAATTCTTTTCCAATTAGGGTTTTTAACCAATCTTTTGCATTCATAGGTGTTTTGTGTCATTTGATGAACAATTAGGTCATTTTCGTCCTCCCTAGGCTTATGCTTGTCTAATTAGGGTTTCTAGCCAATCTTGTGCATCCAATAGGTGTTTTTGTGTCATTGGATGAACAATTAGGTCATTTTCGTCCTCCCTAGGCTAATTCTTGTCCAATTAGGGTTTTTAACCAATCTTGTGCATCCAATAGGTGTTTTGTGTCATTGGATGAACATTTAGGTCATTTTCGTCCTCCCAACACTTAAACTTGTCCAATTAGGGTTTTTAACCAATCTTGTGCATCCAATAGGTGTTTTGTGTCATTGGATGAACAATTAGGTCATTTTCGTCCTCCCTAGGCTAATTCTTGTCGAATTAGGGTTTTTAACCAACCTTGTGCATCCAATAGGTGTTTTGTGTCATTGGATGAACATTTAGGTCATTTTCGTCTTCCCTAGGCTAATTCTTGTCCAATTAGGGTTTCTAACCAATCTTTTGCATCCAATAGGTGTTTTGTGTCATTGGATGAACAATTAGGTCATTTTCGTCCTCCGTAGGCTAATTCTTGTCCAATTAGGGTTTCTAACCAATCTTGTGCATCCAATAGGTGTTTTGTGTCATTGGATGAACAATTAGGTCATTTTCGTGCTCCCTAGGCTTATTCTTGTCCAATTAGGGTTTCTAACCAATCTTGTGCATCGAATAGGAGTTTTGTGTCATTGGATGAACATTTAGGACATTTTCGTCCTCCCTACACTTAATCTTGTCCAATTAGGGTTTTTAACCAATCTTGTGCATCCAATAGGTGTTTTTGTGTCATTGGATGAACATTTATGTCATTTTCGTCCTCCCTAAACTTAATCTTGTCCAATTAGGGTTTCTAACCAATCTTGTGCATCCAATAGGTGTTTTTGTGTCATTGGATGAACAATTAGGTCATTTTCGTCCTCCCTAGGCTTATTCTTGTCCAATTAGGGTTTCTAACCAATCTTGTGCATCCAATTGGTTTTTTTGTGTCATTGGATGAACAATTAGGTCATTTTCGTCCTCCCTAGGCTAATTCTTGTCCAATTAGGGTTTCTAACCAATCTTGTGAATGAAATAGGTGTTTTTGTGTCATTGGATGAACAATTATGTCATTTTCGTCCTCCCTAGGCTAATTCTTGTCAAATTATGGTTTTTAACCAATCTTGTGCATCCAATAGGTGTTTTGTGTCATTGGATGAACATTTAGGTCATTTTCGTCCTCCCTAGGCTAATTCTTGTCCAATTAGGGTTTCTAACCAATCTTTTGCATCCAATAGCTGTTTTGTATCATTGGATGAACAATTAGGTCATTTTCGTCCTCCCTAGGCTAATTCTTGTCCAATTAGGGTTTCTAACCAATCTTGTGAATGAAATAGGTGTTTTTGTGTCATTGGATGAACAATTATGTCATTTTCGTCCTCCCTAGGCTAATTCTTGTCAAATTATGGTTTTTAACCAATCTTGTGCATCCAATAGGTGTTTTGTGTCATTGGATGAACATTTAGGTCATTTTTGTTCTCCCTACTCTTAATCTTGTCCAATTAGGGTTTCTAACCAACCTTGTGCATCCAATAGGTGTTTTGTGTCATTGGATGAACATTTAGGTCATTTTCGTCCTCCCTAGGCTAATTCTTGTCCAATTAGGGTTTCTAACCAATCTTTTGCATCCAATAGCTGTTTTGTGTCATTGGATGAACAATTAGGTCATTTTCGTCCTCCCTAGGCTAATTCTTGTCCAATTAGGGTTTCTAACCAATCTTGTGCATCCAATAGGTGTTTTGTGTCATTGGATGAACAATTAGGTCATTTTCGTCCTCCCTAGGCTTATTCTTGTCCAATTAGGGTTTCTAACCAATCTTGTGCATCCAATTGGTGTTTTTGTCTCATTGGATGAACAATTAGGTCATTTTCGTCCTCCCTAGGCTAATTCTTGTCCAATTAGGGTTTCTAACCAATCTTGTGAATGAAATAGGTGTTTTTGTGTCATTGGATGAACAATTATGTCATTTTCGTCCTCCCTAGGCTAATTCTTGTCCAATTAGGGTTTCTAACCAATCTTGTGCATCCAATAGGTGTTTTGTGTCATTGGATGACCAATTAGGTCATTTTCGTCCTCCCTAGGCTAATTCTTTTCCAATTAGGGTTTTTAACCAATCTTTTGCATCCATAGGTGTTTTGTGTCATTTGATGACCATTAAGGTCATTTTCGTCCTCCCTAGGCTAATTCTTGTCCAATTAGGGTTTCTAACCAATCTTTTGCATCCAACAGGTGTTTTGTGTCATTGGATGAACAATTAGGTCATTTTCGTCCTCCCTAGGCTAATTCATGTCCAATTAGGTTTTCTAACCAATCTTGTGCATCCAATAGGTGTTTTTGTGTCATTGGATGAACAATTAGGTCATTTTCCTCCTCCCTAGGCTAATTCATATCCAATTAGGGTTTTTAACCAATCTTGTGCATCCAATAGGTGTTTTGTGTCATTGGATGAACATTTAGGTCATTTTCGTTCTCCCTACACTTAATCTTGTCCAATTAGGGTTTCTAACCAATCTTGTGCATCCAATAGGTGTTTTGTGTCATTGGATGACCAATTAGGTCATTTTCGTCCTCCCTAGGCTAATTCTTTTCCAATTAGGGTTTTTAACCAATCTTTTGCATCCATAGGTGTTTTGTGTCATTTGATGAACAATTAGGTCATTTTTGTCCTCCCTAGGCTTATGCTTGTCTAATTAGGGTTTCTAACCAATCTTGTGCATCCAATAGGTGTTTTTGTGTCATTGGATGAACAATTAGGTCATTTTCGTCCTCCCTAGGCTAATTCTTGTCCAATTAGGGTTTTTAACCAATCTTGTGCATCCAATAGGTGTTTTGTGTCATTGGATGAACATTTAGGTCATTTTCGTCCTCCCGGGGCTAATTCTTATCCAATTAGGGTTTTTAACCAATCTTGTGCATCCAATTGGTGTTTTTCTGTCATTGGATGAACAATTAGGTCATTTTCGTCTACCCTAGGCTAATTCTTGTCGAATTAGGGTTTTTAACCAATCTTGTGCATCCAATAGGTGTTTTGTATCATTGGACGAATATTTACGTCATTTTCGTCCTCCCTAAACTTAACCTTGTCCAATTAGGGTTTCTATCCAATCTTGTGCATCCAATAGGTGTGTTTGTGTCATTGGATGAACAATTAGGTCATTTTCATCCTCCCTAGGCTAATTCTTGTCCAATTAGGGTTTTTAACCAATCTTGTGCATCCAATAGGTGTTTTGTGTCATTGGATGAACATTTAGGTCATTTTCGTCCTCCCTACACTTAATCTTGTCCAATTAGGGTTTCTAACCAATCTTGTGTATCAAATAGTTGTTTTTGTGTCATTGGATGAACAATTAAGTCATTTTCGTCCTCCTTAGGCTATTTCTTGTCCAATTAGGGTTTTTAACCAATCTTGTGCATCCAATAGGTGTTTTGTGTCATTGGAAGAATATTTAGGTCATTTTCGTCCTCCCTTCACTAATTCTTGTCCAATTAGGGTTTTTAACCAATCTTGTGCATGCAATAGGTGTTTTGTGTCATTGGATGAACATTTAGGTCATTTTCGTCCTCCCTAAACTTAATCTTGTCCAATTTGGGTTTAGAACTAATCTTGTGCATCCAATAGGGGTTTTTGTGTCATTGGATGAACAATTAGGTCATTTTCGTCCTCCCTAGGCTAATTCTTGTCCAATTAGGGTTTTTAACCAATCTTGTGCATCCAATAGGTGTTTTGTGTCATTGGATGAACATTTAGGTCATTTTCGTCCTCGCTAAACTTAATCTTGTCCAATTAGGGTTTCTAACCAATCTTGTGCATCCAATAGGTTTTTTTGTGTCATTGGATGAACATTTAGGTCATTTTCGTCCTCCCTAGGCTTATGCTTGTCCAATTAGGGTTTCTAACCAATCTTGTGCATCCAATAGGTGTTTTTGTGTCATTGGATGAACATTTAGGTCATTTTCGTCCACCCTAGGCTAATTCTTGTCCAATTAGGGTTTCTAACCAATCTTGTGCATCCAATAGGTGTTTTGTGTCATTGGATGAACATTTAGGTCATTTTCGTCCTCCCTAGGCTAATTCTTGTCCAATTAGGGTTTCTAACCAATCTTTTGCATCCAATAGGTGTTTTGTGTCATTGGATGAACAATTAGGTCATTTTCGTCCTCCGTAGGCTAATTCTTGTCCAATTAGGGTTTCTAACCAATCTTGTGCATCCAATAGGTGTTTTGTGTCATTGGATGAACAATTAGGTCATTTTCGTGCTCCCTAGGCTTATTCTTGTCCAATTAGGGTTTCTAACCAATCTTGTGCATCGAATAGGAGTTTTGTGTCATTGGATGAACATTTAGGACATTTTCGTCCTCCCTACACTTAATCTTGTCCAATTAGGGTTTTTAACCAATCTTGTGCATCCAATAGGTGTTTTTGTGTCATTGGATGAACATTTATGTCATTTTCGTCCTCCCTAAACTTAATCTTGTCCAATTAGGGTTTCTAACCAATCTTGTGCATCCAATAGGTGTTTTTGTGTCATTAGATGAACAATTAGGTCATTTTCGTCCTCCCTAGGCTAATTCTTGTCGAATTAGGGTTTCTAACCAATCTTGTGCATCCAATAGGTGTTTTTTGTCATTGGATGAACATTTAGGTCATTTTCGTTCTCCCAAAACATAATCTGGTCCACTTAGGGTTTCTGACTAATCTTGTGCATCCAATAGGTGTTTTGTGTCATTGGATGAACAATTAGGTCATTTTCGTCCTCCCTAGGCTAATTCTTGTCGAATTAAGGTTTTTAACCAACCTTGTGCATCCAATAGGTGTTTTGTGTCATTGGATGAACATTTAGGTCATTTTCGTCCTCCCTAGGCTAATTCTTGTCCAATTAGGGTTTGTAACCAATCTTTTGCATCCAATAGGTGTTTTGTGTCATTGGATGAACAATTAGGTCATTTTCGTCCTCCCTATGCTAATTCTTGTCCAATTAGGGTTTCTAACCAATCTTGTGCATCCAATAGGTGTTTTGTGTCATTGGATGAACAATTAGGTCATTTTCGTGCTCCCTAGGCTTATTCTTGTGCAATTAGGGTTTTTAACCAATCTTGTGCATCCAATAGGTTTTATGTGTCATTGGATGAAGATTTAGGTCATTTTCGTCCTCCCTACACTTAATCTTATCCAATGAAGGGTTTTTAACCAATCTTGTGCATCCAATAGATCTTTTGTGTCATTGGATGAACATTTAGGTCATTTTCGTCCTCCCTAAACTTAATCTTGTCCAATTAGGGTTTCTAACCAATCTTGTGCATCCAATAGGTGTTTTGTGTCATTGGATGAACATTTAGGTCCTTTTCGTTCTCCCTAAACATAATCTGGTCCACTTAGGGTTTCTGACCAATCTTGTGCATCCAATAGGTGTTTTGGGTCATTGGATGACCAATTAGGTCATTTTCGTCCTCCCTAGTCTAATTCTTTTCCAATTAGGGTTTTTAACCAATCTTTTGCATTCATAGGTGTTTTGTGTCATTTGATGAACAATTAGGTCATTTTCGTCCTCCCTAGGCTTATGCTTGTCTAATTAGGGTTTCTAACCAATCTTGTGCATCCAATAGGTGTTTTTGTGTCATTGGATGAACAATTAGGTCATTTTCATCCTCCCTAGGCTAATTCTTGTCCAATTAGGGTTTTTAACCAATCTTGTGCATCCAATAGGTGTTTTGTGTCATTGGATGAACATTTAGGTCATTTTCGTCCTCCCAACACTTAAACTTGTCCAATTAGGGTTTTTAACCAATCTTGTGCATCCAATAGGTGTTTTGTGTCATTGGATGAACAATTAGGTCATTTTCGTCCTCCCTAGGCTAATTCTTGTCGAATTAGGGTTTTTAACCAACCTTGTGCATCCAATAGGTGTTTTGTGTCATTGGATGAACATTTAGGTCATTTTCGTCTTCCCTAGGCTAATTCTTGTCCAATTAGGGTTTCTAACCAATCTTTTGCATCCAATAGGTGTTTTGTGTCATTGGATGAACAATTAGGTCATTTTCGTCCTCCGTAGGCTAATTCTTGTCCAATTAGGGTTTCTAACCAATCTTGTGCATCCAATAGGTGTTTTGTGTCATTGGATGAACAATTAGGTCATTTTCGTGCTCCCTAGGCTTATTCTTGTCCAATTAGGGTTTCTAACCAATCTTGTGCATCGAATAGGAGTTTTGTGTCATTGGATGAAAATTTAGGACATTTTCGTCCTCCCTACACTTAATCTTGTCCAATTAGGGTTTTTAACCAATCTTGTGCATCCAATAGGTGTTTTTGTGTCATTGGATGAACTTTATGTCATTTTCGTCCTCCCTAAACTTAATCTTGTCCAATTAGGGTTTCTAACCAATCTTGTGCATCCAATAGGTGTTTTTGTGTCATTAGATGAACAATTAGGTCATTTTCGTCCTCCCTAGGCTAATTCTTGTCGAATTAGGGTTTCTAACCAATCTTGTGCATCCAATAGGTGTTTTTTGTCATTGGATGAACATTTAGGTCATTTTCGTTCTCCCAAAACATAATCTGGTCCACTTAGGGTTTCTGACGAATCTTGTGCATCCAATACGTGTTTTTGTGTCATTGGATGAACAATTAAATCATTTTCGTCCTCCCTAAACTTAATCTTGTCCAATTAGGGTTTCCAACCAATCTAGTGCATCGAATAGGAGTTTTATGTCATTGGATGAACATTTAGGACATTTTCGTTCTCCCTACACTTAATCTTGTCCGATTAGGGTTTTTAACCAATCTTGTGCATCCAATAGGTGTTTTTGTGTCATTGGATGAACAATTAGGTAATTTTCGTCCTCCCTAGGCTAATTCTTGTCCAATTAGGGTTTCTAATCAATCTTGTGCATCCAATAGGTGTTTTTGTGTCATTAGATGAAGATTTAGGTCATTTTCGTCCTCCCTTAACTTAATCTTGTCCAATTAGGGTTTCTCACCAATATTGTGCATCCAATAGGTGTTTTTGTGTCATTGGATGAACAATTAGGTCATTTTCGTCCTCCCTAGGCTAATTCTTGTCAAATTACGGTTTTTAACCAATCTTGTGCATCCAATAGGTGTTTTTGTGTCATTGGATGATCATTTAGGTCATTTTGGTTCTCCCTAAACTTAATCTTGTCCAATTAGGGTTTCTGACCAATCTTGTGCATCCAATAGGTGTTTTTGTGTCATTGGACGAACAATTAGATCGTTTTCGTCCTCCCTAGGCTAATTCTTGTCCAATTAGGGTTTCAAACCAATCTTGTGCATCCAATAGGTGTTTTGTGTCATTGGATGAACATTTAGTTCATTTTCGTCCTCCCTAGGCTTATGCTTGTCCAATTAGGGTTTCTAACCAATCTTGTGCATCCAATAGGTGTTTTTGTGTCATTAGATGAACATTTAGGTCATTTTCGTCCTCCCTTAACTTAATCTTGTCCAATTAGGGTTTCTAACCAATGTTGTGCATCCAATAGGTGTTTTTGTGTCATTGGATGAACATTTAGGTCATTTTCGTCCTCCCTAAACTTAATCTTGTCCAATTAGGGTTTCTAACCAATCTTGTGCATCCAATAGGTGTTTTGTGTCATTGGATGAACATTTAGGTCATTTTCGTTCTCCCTAAACATAATCTGGTCCACTTAGGGTTTCTGACCAATCTTGTGCATCCAATAGGTGTTTTGTGTCATTGGATGACCAATTAGGTCATTTTCGTCCTCCCTAGGCTAATTCTTTTCCAATTAGGGTTTTCTAACCAATCTTTTGCATCCATAGGTGTTTTGCGTCATTTGATGAACAATTAGGTCATTTTCGTCCTCCCTAGGCTAATTCTTGTCCAATTAGGGTTTTTAACCAATCTTGTACATCAAATAGGTGTTTTTCTATCATTGGATGAATAATTAGGTCATTTTCGTCCTCCCAACACTTAAACTTGTCCAATTAGGGTTTTTAACCAATCTTGTGCATCCAATAGGTGTTTTGTGTCATTGGATGAACAATTAGGTCATTTTCGTCCTCCCTACACTTAATCTTGTCCAATTAGGGTTTTTAACCAACCTTGTGCATCCAATAGGTGTTTTGTGTCATTGGATGACCAATTAGGTCATTTTCGTCCTCCCTAGGCTAATTCTTTTCCAATTAGGGTTTTTAACCAATCTTTTGCATCCATAGGTGTTTTGTGTCATTTGATGAACAATTAGGTCATTTTCGTCCTCCCTAGGCTTATGCTTGTCTAATTAGGGTTTCTAACCAATCTTGTGCATCCAATAGGTGTTTTTGTGTCATTGGATGAACAATTAGGTCATTTTCGTCCTCCCTAGGCTAATTCCTGTCCAATTAGGGTTTTTAACCTATCTTGTGCATCCAATAGGTGTTTTGTGTCATTGGATGAACAATTAGGTCATTTTCGTCCTCCCTAGGCTTATTCTTGTCCAATTAGGGTTTCTAACCAATCTTGTGCATCCAATTGGTGTTTTTGCGTCATTGGAAGAACAATTAGATCATTTTCGTCCTCCCTAGGCTAATTCTTGTCCAATTAGGGTTTCTAACCAATCTTGTGAATGAAATAGGTGTTTTTGTGTCATTGGATGAACAATTATGTCATTTTCGTCCTCCCTAGGCTAATTCTTGTCAAATTATGGTTTTTAACCAATCTTGTGCATCCAATAGGTGTTTTGTGTCATTGGATGAACATTTAGGTCATTTTTGTTCTCCCTACTCTTAATCTTGTCCAATTAGGGTTTCTAACCAACCTTGTGCATCCAATAGGTGTTTTGTGTCATTGGATGAACATTTAGGTCATTTTCGTCCTCCCTAGGCTAATTCTTGTCCAATTAGGGTTTCTAACCGATCTTTTGCATCCAATAGGTGTTTTGTGTCATTGGATGAACAATTAGGTCATTTTCGTCCTCCCTAGGCTAATTCTTGTCGAATTAGGGTTTCTAACCAACCTTGTGCATCCAATAGGTGTTTTGTGTCATTGGATGAACATTTAGGTCATTTTCGTCCTCCCTAGGCTAATTCTTGTCCAATTAGGGTTTCTAACCAATCTTTTGCATCCAATAGGTGTTTTGTGTCATTGGATGAACATTTAGGTCATTTTCGTCCTCCCTAGGCTAATTCTTGTCCAATTAGGGTTTCTAACCAATCTTTTGCATCCAATAGGTGTTTTGTGTCATTGGATGAACAATTAGGTCATTTTCGTCCTCCGTAGGCTAATTCTTGTCCAATTAGGGTTTCTAACCAATCTTGTGCATCCAATAGGTGTTTTGTGTCATTGGATGAACAATTAGGTCATTTTCGTGCTCCCTAGGCTTATTCTTGTCCAATTAGGGTTTCTAACCAATCTTGTGCATCGAATAGGAGTTTTGTGTCATTGGATGAACATTTAGGACATTTTCGTCCTCCCTACACTTAATCTTGTCCAATTAGGGTTTTTAACCAATCTTGTGCATCCAATAGGTGTTTTTGTGTCATTGGATGAACATTTATGTCATTTTCGTCCTCCCTAAACTTAATCTTGTCCAATTAGGGTTTCTAACCAATCTTGTGCATCCAATAGGTGTTTTTGTGTCATTGGATGAACAATTAGGTCATTTTCGTCCACCCTAGGCTAATTCTTGTCCAATTAGGGTTTCTAACCTATCTTGTGCATCCAATTGGTCTTTTGTGTCATTGGATGAACAATTAGGTCATTTTCGTCCTCCCTAGGCTAATTCTTGTCCAATTAGGGTTTTTAACCAATCTTGTGCATCCAATAGGTGTTTTGTGTCATTGGATGAACATTTAGGTCATTTTCGTCCTCCCAACAATTAAACTTGTCCAATTAGGGTTTCTAACCAATCTTGTGCATCCAATAGGTGTTTTGTGTCATTGGATGACCAATTAGGTCATTTTCGTCCTCCCTAGGCTAATTCTTTTCCAATTAGGGTTTTTAACCAATCTTTTGCATCCATAGGTGTTTTGTGTCATTTGATGAACAATTAGGTAATTTTCGTCCTCCCTAGGCTTATGCTTGTCTAATTAGGGTTTCTAACCAATCTTGTGCATCCAATAGGTGTTTTTCTGTCATTGGATGAACAATTAGGTCATTTTCATCCTCCCTAGGCTAATTCTTGTCCAATTAGGGTTTCTAACCAATCTTGTGCATCCAATAGGTGTTTTGTGTCATTGGATGAACAATTAGGTCATTTTCGTCCTCCCTAGGCTAATTCATTTCCAATTAGGGTTTCTAACCAATCTTGTGCATCCAATAGGTGTTTTTGTGTCATTGGATGAACAATTAGGTCATTTTCATCCTCCCTAGGCTAATTCATGTCCAATTAGGGTTTTTAACCAATCTTGTGCATCCAATAGGTGTTTTGTGTCATTGGATGAACAATTAGGTCATTTTCGTCCTCCCTAGCCTTATTCTTGTCCAATTAGGGTTTCTAACCAATCTTGTGCATCCAATAGGTGTTTTTGTGTCATTGGATGAACAATTAGATCATTTTCGTCCTCCCTAGGCTAATTCTTGTCCAATTAGGGTTTTTAACCCATCTTGTGGATCCAATAGGTGTTTTGTGTCATTGGATGAACAATTAGGTCATTTTCGTCCTCCCTAGGCTAATTCTTGTCCAATTAGGGTTTCTAACCAATCTTGTGCATCCAATAGGTGTTTTGTGTCATTGGATGAACAATTAGGTCATTTTCGTCCTCCCTAGGCTTATTCTTGTCCAATTAGGGTTTCTAACCAATCTTGTGCATCCAATTGGTGTTTTTGTGTCATTGGATGAAAAATTAGGTCATTTTCGTCCTCCCTAGGCTAATTCTTGTCCAATTAGGGTTTCTAACCAATCTTGTGAATGAAATAGGTGTTTTTGTGTCATTGGATGAACAATTATGTCATTTTCGTCCTCCCTAGGCTAATTCTTGTCCAATTAGGGTTTCTAACCAATCTTGTGCATCCAATTGGTGTTTTTGTGTCATTGGATGAACAATTAGGTCATTTTCGTCCTCCCTAGGCTAATTCTTGTCCAATTAGGGTTTCTAACCAATCTTGTGAATGAAATAGGTGTTTTTGTGTCATTGGATGAACAATTATGTCATTTTCGTCCTCCCTAGGCTAATTCTTGTCAAATTATGCTTTTTAACCAATCTAGTGCATCCAATAGGTGTTTTGTGTCATTGGATGAACAATTAGGTCATTTTCGTCCTCCCTTGGCTTATTCTTGTCCAATTAGGGTTTCTAACCAATCTTGTGCATCCAATTGGTGTTTTTGTGTCATTGGATGAACAATTAGGTCATTTTCGTCCTCCCTAGGCTTATTCTTGTCCAATTAGGGTTTCTAACCAATCTTGTGCATCCAATTGGTTTTTTTGTGTCATTGGATGAACAATTAGGTCATTTTCGTCCTCCCTAGGCTAATTCTTGTCCAATTAGGGTTTCTAACCAATCTTGTGAATGAAATAGGTGTTTTTGTGTCATTGGATGAACAATTATGTCATTTTCGTCCTCCCTAGGCTAATTCTTGTCAAATTATGGTTTTTAACCAATCTTGTGCATCCAATAGGTGTTTTGTGTCATTGGATGAACATTTAGGTCATTTTCGTTCTCCCTACACTTAATCTTGTCCAATTAGGGTTTCTAACCAATCTTGTGCATCCAATAGGTGTTTTGTGTCATTGGATGAACAACTAGGTCATTTTCGTCCTCCCTAGGCTAATTCTTGTCCAATTAGGGTTTTTAACCAATCTTCCGTATCGAATAGGTGTTTTGTGTCATTGGATGAACAATTATGTTATTTTCGTCCTCCCTAAACTTAATCTTGTCCAATTAGGGTTTCTAACCAATCTTGTGCATCCAATAGGTGTTTTTGTGTCTTTGGATGAACAATTAGGTCATTTTCATCCTCCCTAGGCTAATTCATGTCCAATTAGGGTTTTTAACCAATCTTGTGCATCCAATAGGTGTTTTGTGTCATTGGATGAACATTTAGGTCATTTTTGTTCTCCCTACTCTTAATCTTGTCCAATTAGGGTTTCTAACCAATCTTGTGCATCCAATGGTTGTTTTTGTCTCATTGGATGAACATATATGCCATTTTCGTCCTCCCTAAACTTAATCTTGTCCAATTAGGGTTTCTAACCAATCTTGTGCATCCAATAGGTGTTTTTGTGTCATTGGATGAACAATTACGTCATTTTCGTCCTCCCTAGGCTAATTCTTGTCCAGTTAGGGTTTCTAACCAATCTTGTGCATCCAATAGGTGTTTTGTGTCATTGGATAAACAATTAGGTCATTTTCGTCCTCCCTAGGCTAATTCATTTCCAATTAGAGTTTCTAACCAATCTTGTGCATCCAATAGGTGTTTTTGTGTCATTGGATGAACAATTAGGTCATTTTCATCCTCCCTAGGCTAATTCATGTCCATTTAGGGTTTTTAACCAATCTTGTGCATCCAATAGGTGTTTTGTGTCATTGGATGAACAATTAGGTCATTTTCGTCCTCCCTTAACTTAATCTTGTCCAATTAGGGTTTCTAACGTATCTTGTGCATCCAATAGGTGTTTTTGTGTCATTGGATGAACAATTAGGTTATTTTCGTCCTCCCTCAGCTAATTCTTGTCCAATTAGGGTTTCTAACCAATCTTGTGCATCCAATAGGTGTTTTGTGTCATTGGATGACCAATTAGGTCATTTTCGTCCTCCCTAGGCTTATTCTTTTCCAATTAGGGTTTTTAACCAACCTTTTGCATCCATAGGTGTTTTCGTGTCATTTGATGAACAATTAGGTCATTTTCGTCCTCCCTAGGCTTATGCTTGTCTAATTAGGGTTTCTAACCAATCTTGTGCATCCAATAGGTGTTTTTGTGTCATTGGATGAACAATTAGGTCATTTTCGTCCTCCCTAGGCTAATTCTTGTCCAATTAGGGTTTTTAACCAATCTTGTGCATCCAATAGGTGTTTTGTGTCATTGGATGAACAATTAGGTCATTTTCAATCTCCATAGGCTTATTCTTGTCCAATTAGGGTTTCTAACCAATCTTGTGCATCCAATTGGTGTTATTGTGCATTGGATGAACATTTAGGTCATTTTCGTCCTCCCTAGGCTAATTCTTGTCCAATTAGGGTTTTTAACCAATCTTGTGCATCCAATAGGTGTTTTTGTGTCATTGGATGAACATTTAGGTCATTTTCGTCCTCCCTACACTTAATCTTGTCCAATTAGGGTTTTTAACCAATCTTGTGCATCCAATAGGTGTTTTGTGTCATTGGATGAACATTTAGGTCATTTTCGTCCTCCCTAAACTAAATCTTGTCCAATCAGGATTTCTAACCAATCTTGTGCATCCAATATGTGTTTTTGTGTCATTGGATGAACATTTAGGTCATGTTCGTCCTCCCTAGGCTAATTCTTGTCCAATTAGGGTTTCTAACCAATCTTGTGCATCCAACAGGTTTTTTTTGTGTCATTGGATGAACATTTTGGTCCTATTCGTCCTCCCTACACTTAATCTTGTCCAATTAGGGTTCCTAACCAATCTTGTGCATCCAATAGGTGTGTTTGTTTCATTGAATGAACAATTAGGTCATTTTCGTCCTCCCTAGTGTTATTCTTGTCCAATTAGCATTTTTAACCAATCTTGTGCATCCAATAGGGGTTTTTGTGTCATTGGATGAACATTTAGGTCCTTTTCGTCCTCCCTACAATGAATCTTGTCCAATTAGGGTTTCTAACCAATCTTGTGCATCCAATAGGTGTTTTTGTGTCATTGGATGAACAATTAGGTCATTTTCGTCCTCCCTAGGCTAATTCTTGTCCAATTAGGGTTTTTAACCAATCTTGTGCATCCAATAGGTGTTTTGTGTCATTGGAAGAAGATTTAGGTCACTTTCGTTCTCCCTGCACTTAATCTTGTCCAATTAGGGTTTCTAACCAATCTTGTGCATCCAAATAGGTGTTTTTGTGTCATTGGATGAACAATTAGGTCAATTTTGTCCTCCCTAATCTTAATCTTGTCCAATTGGGGTTTCTAACCAATCTTGTGCATCCAATAGGTGTTTTTGTGTCATTGGATGAACAATTAGGTCATTTTCGTCCTCCCTAGGCTAATTCTTGTCCAATTAGGGTTTCTAACCAATCTTGTGCATCCAATAGGTTTTTTTGTGTCATTGGATGAACATTTTGGTCCTATTCGTCCTCCCTACACTTAATCTTGTCCAATTAGGGTTTCTAACCGATCTTGTGCATCCAATAGGTGTGTTTGTGTCATTGAATGAACAATTAGGTCATTTTCGTCCTCCCTAGGCTAATACTTGTCCAATTAGGGTTTCTAACCAATCTTGTGCATCCAATAGGTGTTTTGTGTGATTGGATGAACATTTAGGTCATTTTCGTCCTCCCTAAAGTTTGTTTGGTCCAATTAGGGTTTCTATCCAATCTTGTGCATCCAATTGGTGTTTTTGTGTCAATGGATGAACAATTAGGTCATTTTCGTCCTCCCTAGGCTTATTCTTGTCCAATTAGGGTTTTTAACCAATCTTGTGCATCCAATAGGTGTTTTTGTGTCATAAGATGAAAATTTTGGTCCTTTTTGACCTCCAGACACTTAATCATGTCCAATTAGGGTTTTTAACCAATCTTGTGCATCCAATAGGTGTTTTTCTGTCATTGGATGCATATTTAGGTCATTTTCGTACTCCCTACACTTAATCTTGTCCAATTAGGGTCTCTAACCAATCTTGTGCATCCAATAGGTGTTTTTGTGTCATTGGATGAACAATTAGGTCATTTTCGTCCTCCCTAGGCTAATTCTTGTCCAATTAGGGTTTTTAACCAATCTTGTGCATCCAATAGGTGTTTTGTGTCATTGGATGAACATTTAGGTCATTTTCGTCCTCCCTAAACTTAATCTTGTCCAATTAGGGTTTTTAACCAATCTTGTGGATCCAATAGTTGTTTTGTGTCATTGGATGAACATTTAGGTCATCTTCTTCCTCCCTAAACTTAATCTTGTCCAATTAGGGTTTCTAACCAATCTTGTGCATCCAAATAGGTGTTTTTGTGTCATTGGATGAACAATTAGGTCATTTTCGTCCTCCCTAGGCTAATTCTTGTCCAATTAGGGTTTCTAACCAATCTTGTGCATCCAATAGGTGTTTTTGTGTCATTGGATGAACAATTAGGTCATTTTCGTCCTCCCTAGGCTAATTCTTGTCAAATTACGGTTTTTAACCAATCTTGTGCATCCAATAGGTGTTTTTGTGTCATTGGATGATCATTTAGGTCATTTTGGTTCTCCCTAAACTTAATCTTGTCCAATTAGGGTTTCTGACCAATCTTGTGCATCCAATAGGTGTTTTTGTGTCATTGGACGAACAATTAGATCGTTTTCGTCCTCCCTAGGCTAATTCTTGTCCAATTAGGGTTTCTAACCAATCTTGTGCATCCAATAGGTGTTTTGTGTCATTGGATGAACATTTAGTTCATTTTCGTCCTCCCTAGGCTTATGCTTGTCCAATTAGGGTTTCTAACCAATCTTGTGCATCCAATAGGTGTTTTTGTGTCATTAGATGAACATTTAGGTCATTTTCGTCCTCCCTTAACTTAATCTTGTCCAATTAGGGTTTCTAACTAATCTTGTGCATCCAATAGGTGTTTTTGTGTCATTGGATGAACATTTAGGTCATTTTCGTCCTCCCTAAACTTAATCTTGTCCAATTAGGGTTTCTAACCAATCTTGTGCATCCAATAGGTGTTTTGTGTCATTGGATGAACATTTTGGTCATTTTCGTTCTCCCTAAACATAATCTGGTCCACTTAGGGTTTCTGACCAATCTTGTGCATCCAATAGGTGTTTTGTGTCATTGGATGACCAATTAGGTCATTTTCGTCCTCCCTAGGCTAATTCTTTTCCAATTAGGGTTTTCTAACCTATCTTTTGCATCCATAGGTGTTTTGCGTCATTTGATGAACAATTAGGTCATTTTCGTCCTCCCTAGGCTAATTCTTGTCCAATTAGGGTTTTTAACCAATCTTGTGCATCAAATAGGTGTTTTTCTATCATTGGATGAATAATTAGGTCATTTTCGTTCTCCCTAAACTTAATCTTGTCCAATTAGGGTTTTTGACCAATGTTGTGCATCCAATAGGTGTTTTTGTGTCATTGGACGAACAATTAGATCATTTTCGTCCTCCCTTGGCTAATTCTTGTCCAATTAGGGTTTTTAACGAATCTTGTGCATCCAATAGGTGTTTGTGTCATTGGATGAACAATTAGGTCATTTTCATCCTCCCTACACTTAATCTTGTCCAATTAGGGTTTCTAACCAATCTTGTGCTTCAAATAGGTGTTTTTGTGTCATTGGATGAACAATTAGGTCATTTTCGTCCTCCCTAGGCTAATTCTTGTCAAATTACGGTTTTTAACCAATCTTGTGCATCCAATAGGTGTATTTGTGTCATTGGATGATCATTTAGGTCATTTTGGTTCTCCCTAAACTTAATCTTGTCCAATTAGGGTTTCTGACCAATCTTGTGCATCTAATAGGTGTTTTTGTGTCATTGGACGAACAATTAGATCATTTTCGTCCTCCCTAGGCTAATTCTTGTCCAATTAGGGTTTCTAACCAATCTTGTGCATCCAATAGGTGTTTTGTGTCATTGGATGAACATTTAGTTCATTTTCGTCCTCCCTAGGCTTATGCTTGTCCAATTAGGGTTTCTAACCAATCTTGTGCATCCAATAGGTGTTTTTATGTCATTAGATGAACATTTAGGTCATTTTCGTCCTCCCTTAACTTAATCTTGTCCAATTAGGGTTTCTAACCAATCTTGTCCATCCAATAGGTGTTTTTGTGTCATTGGATGAACATTTAGGTCATTTTCGTCCTCCCGAAACTTAATCTTGTCCAATTAGGGTTTCTAACCAATCTTGTGCATCCAATAGGTGTTTTGTGTCATTGGATGAACATTTAGGTCATTTTCGTTCTCCCTAAACATAATCTGGTCCACTTAGGGTTTCTGACCAATCTTGTGCATCCAATAGGTGTTTTGTGTCATTGGATGACCAATTAGGTCATTTTCGTCCTCCCTAGGCTAATTCTTTTCCAATTAGGGTTTTTAACCAATCTTTTGCATCCATAGGTGTTTTGTGTCATTTGATGAACAATTAGGTCATTTTCGTCCTCCCTAGGCTTATGCTTGTCTAATTAGGGTTTCTAACCAATCTTGTGCATCCAATAGGTGTTTTTGTGTCATTGGATGAATAATTAGGTCATTTTCGTCCTCCCTAGGCTAATTCTTGTCCAATTAGGGTTTTTAACCAATCTTGTGCATCAAATAGGTGTTTTTGTGTCATTGGATGAACAATTAGGTCATTTTCGTCCTCCCAACACTTAAACTTGTCCAATTAGGGTTTTTAACCAATCTTGTGCATCCAATAGGTGTTTTGTGTCGTTGGATGAACAATTAGGTCATTTTCGTCCTCCCTACACTTAATCTTGTCCAATTAGGGTTTTTAACCAACC
>JBBPBS010000594.1:109060-143379 GCA_037974835.1 Cicer judaicum
AGGTGTTTTGTGTCATTGGATGAACAATTAGGTCATTTTCGTCCTCCCTAGGCTAATTCATGTCCAATTAGGTTTTCTAACCAATCTTGTGCATCCAATAGGTGTTTTTGTGTCATTGGATGAACAATTAGGTCATTTTCCTCCTCCCTAGGCTAATTCATATCCAATTAGGGTTTTTAACCAATCTTGTGCATCCAATAGGTGTTTTGTGTCATTGGATGAACAATTAGGTCATTTTCGTCCTCCCTAGGCTAATTCAATTCCAATTAGGGTTTCTAACCAATCTTGTGCATCCAATAGGTGTTTTTGTCTCATTGGATGAACAATTAGGTCATTTTCATCCTCCCTAGGCTAATTCATGTCCAATTAGGGTTTTTAACCAATCTTGTGCATCCAATAGGTGTTTTTGTGTCATTGGATGATCATTTATGTCATTTTCGTTCTCCCTAAACTTAATCTTGTCCAATTAAGGTTTCTGACCAATGTTGTGCATCCAATAGGTGTTTTTGTGTCATTGGACGAACAATTAGATCATTTTCGTCCTCCCTAGGCTAATTCTTGTCCAATTAGGGTTTTTAACGAATCTTGTGCATCCAATAGGTGTTTGTGTCATTGGATGAACAATTAGTTCATTTTCTTCCTCCCTACACTTAATCTTGTCCAATTAGGGTTTCTAACCAATCTTGTGCTTCAAATAGGTGTTTTTGTTTCATTGGATGAACAATTAGGTCATATTCGCCCTCCCTAGGCTAATTCTTGTTAAATTACGGTTTTTAACCAATCTTGTGCATCCAATAGGTGTTTTTGTGTCATTGGATGTTCATTTAGGTCATTTTCGTTCTCCCTAACTTAATCTTGTCCAATTAGGGTTTCTAACCAATCTTGTGCATCCAATAGGTGTTTTTGTGTCATTGGACAAACGATTAGATCATTTTCGTCCTCCCTAGGCTAATTCTTGTCCAATTAGGGTTTTTAACGAATCTTGTGCATCCAATAGGTGTTTTTGTGTCATTGGATGAACAATTAGGTTATTTTCGTCCTCCCTAGGCTTATTCTTGTCCAATTAGGGTTTCTAACCAATCTTGTGCTTCAAATAGGTGTTTTTGTGTCATTGGATGAACAATTAGGTCATTTTCGCCCTCCCTAGGCTAATTGTTGTCAAATTACGATTTTTAACCAATCTTGTGCATCCAATAGGTGTTTTTGTGTCATTGGATGATCATTTAGGTCATTTTCGTTCTCCCTAAACTTAATCTTGTCCAATTACGGTTTCTATCCAATCTTGTGCATCCAATAGGTGTTTTTGTGTCATTGGACAATCAATTAGATCATTTTCGTCCTCCCTAGGCTAATTCTTGTCCAATTAGGTTTTTAACGAATCTTGTGCATCCAATAGGTGTTTTTGTGTCATCGGATGAACATTTAGGTCATTTTCGTCCTCCCTTAACTTAATCGTGTCCAATTAGGGTTTCTAACCAATCTTGTGCATCCAATAGGTGTTTTTGTGTCATTGGATGAACAATTAGGTTATTTTCGTCCTCCCTCAGCTAATTGTTGTCCAATTAGGCCTTTTGACCAATCTTGTGCGTCCAATAGGTGTTTTGTGTCATTGGATGAACCCTTAGGTCATTTTCGTCCTCCCTAGGCTTATTCTTTTCCAATTAGGGTTTCTAACCAATCTTGTGCATCCAATAGGTGTTTTTGTCTCATTGAATGAACAATTAGTTCATTTTCATCCTCCCTAGGCTAATTCATGTCCAATTAAGGTTTTTAACCAATCTTGTGCATCCAATAGGTGTTTTTGTGTCATTGGATTAACATTTAGGTCATTTTCGTCCTCCCTACACTTAATCTTGTCCAATTAGGGTTTTTAACCAATCTTGTGCATCCAATAGGTGATTTGTGTCATTGGATGAACAATTAGGTCATTTTCGTCCTCCCTAGGCTAATTCTTGTCCAATTAGGGTTTCTAACCAATCTTGTGCATCCAATAGGTGATTTGTGTCATTGGATGAACAATTAGGTCATTTTCGTCCTCCCTAGGCTAATTCTTGTCCAATTAGGGTTTCTAACCAATCTTGTGCATCCAATAGGTGTTTTTGTGTCATTGGATGAACAATTAGGTTATTTTCGTCCTCCCTCAGCTAATTGTTGTCCAATTAGGCCTTTTGACCAATCTTGTGCGTCCAATAGGTGTTTTGTGTCATTGGATGAACCCTTAGGTCATTTTCGTCCTCCCTAGGCTTATTCTTTTCCAATTAGGGTTTCTAACCAATCTTGTGCATCCAATAGGTGTTTTTGTCTCATTGAATGAACAATTAGGTCATTTTCATCCTCCCTAGGCTAATTCATGTCCAATTAAGGTTTTTAACCAATCTTGTGCATCCAATAGGTGTTTTTGTGTCATTGGATTAACATTTAGGTCATTTTCGTCCTCCCTACACTTAATCTTGTCCAATTAGGGTTTTTAACCAATCTTGTGCATCCAATAGGTGATTTGTGTCATTGGATGAACAATTAGGTCATTTTCGTCCTCCCTAGGCTAATTCTTGTCCAATTAGGGTTTCTAACCAATCTTGTGCATCCAATAGGTGTTTTGTGTCATTGAATGAACATTTAGGTCATTTTCGTCCTCCCTACACTTAATCTTGTCCAATTAGGGTTTTTAACCAATGTTGTGCATCCAATAGGTGTTTGGTGTCATTGGATGAACAATTAGGTCATTTTCGTCCTCCCTAGGCTAATTCTTGTCCAATTAGGGTTTCTAACCAATCTTGTGCTTCAAATAGGTGTTTTTGTGTCATTGGATGAACAATTAGGTCACTTTCGTCCTCCCTAGGCTAATTCTTGTCCAATTAGGGTTTTTAACCAATCTTGTGCATCCATTAGGTGTTTTGGGTCATTTGATGAACATTTAGTTCATTTTCGTCCTCCCTAGGCTTATGCTTGTCCAATTAGGGTTTCTAAGCAATCTTGTGCATCCAATAGGTGTTTTTGTGTCATTAGATGAACATTTAGGTCATTTTCGTCCTCCCTTAACTTAATCTTGTCCAATTAGGGTTTCTAAGCAATCTTGTGCATCCAATAGGTGTTTTTCTGTCATTGGATGAACAATTAGGTTATTTTCGTCCTCCCTAGGCTTATTCTTGTTCAATTAGGGTTTCTAACCAATCTTGTGCTTCAAATAGGTGTTTTTGTGTCATTGGATGAACAATTAGGTCATTTTCGTCCTACCTAGGCTAATTCTTGTCAAATTACGGTTTTTAACCAATCTTGTGCATCCAATAGGTGTTTTTGTGTCATTGGATGATCATTTAGGTCATTTTCGTTCTCCCTAAACTCAATCTTGTCCAATTAGGGTTTTTAACCAATCTTGTGCATCCAATAGGTGTTTTGTGTCATTCGATGAACATTTAGTTCATTTTCGTCCTCCCTGGGCTTATGCTTGTCCAATTAGGGTTTTTAACCAATGTTGTGCATCCAATAGGTGTTTTTGTGTCATTAGATGAAAATTTAGGTCATTTTTGTCCTCCCTTAACTTAATCTTGTCCAATTAGCGTTTCTAACCAATCTTGTGCATCCAATAGGTGTTTTTGTGTCATTGGATGAACAATTAGGTCATTTTCGTCCTCCCTAGCCTATTTCTTATCAAATTACGGTTTTTAACCAATCTTGTGCATCCAATAGGTGTTTTTGTGTCATTGGATGATCATTTAGGTCATTTTCGTTCTCCCTATACTTAATCTTGTCCAATTAGGGTTTCTGACCAATCTTGTGCATCCAATAGGTGTTTTTGTGTCATTGGACGAACAATTAGATCATTTTCGTCCTCCCTAGGCTAATTCTTGTCCAATTAGGTTTTTAATGAATCTTGTGCATCCAATAGGTGTTTTTGTGTCATTGGATGAACATTTAGGTCATTTTCGTCCTCCCTTAACTTAATCTTGTCCAATTAGGGTTTCTAACCAATCTTATGCATCCAATAGGTGTTTCTGTGTCATTGGATGAACAATTAGGTCATTTGCGTCCTCCCTAGGCTAATTCTTGTCAAATTACGGTTTTTAACCAATCTTGTGCATCCAATAGGTGTTTTGTGTCATTGGATGAACATTTAGGTCATTTTCGTTCTCCCTACACTTAATCTTGTCCAATTAAGGTTTCTAACCAATCTTGTGCATCCAATAGGTGTTTTGTGTCATAAGATGAACAATTAGGTCATTTTCGTCCTCCCTAGGCTAATTCTTTTCCAATTAGGGTTTTTAACCAATCTTTTGCATCTAATAGGTGTATTTGTGTCATTGGATGAACATTATGTCATTTTCGTCCTCCCTAAGCTAATTCTTCTGCAATTAGGGTTTTTAACCAATCTTGTGCATCCATAGGTGTTTTGTGTCATTTGATGAACAATTAGGTCATTTTCGTCCTCCCTAGGTTATGCTTGTCTAATTAGGGTTTCTAACCAATCTTGTGCATCCAATAGGTGTTTTTGTGTCATTGGATGAACAATTAGGTCATTTTCGTCCTCCCTTAACTTAATCTTGTCCAATTAGGGTTTCTAACCAAACTTGTGCATCCAATAGGTGTTTTGTGTCATTGGATGAGCAATTAGGTCATTTTCGTCCTCCCTAGGCTAATTCTTGTCGAATTAGGGTTTTTAACCAATCTTGTGCATCCAATAGGTGTTTTGTGTCATTGGATGAACATTTAGGTCATTTTCGTCCTCCCAACACTTAAACTTGTCCAATTAGGGTTTTTAACCAATCTTGTGCATCCAATAGGTGTTTTGTGTCATTGGATGAACTATTAGGTCATTTTCGTCCTCCCTAGGCTAATTCTTGTCGAATTAGGGTTTTTAACCAACCTTGTGCATCCAATAGGTGTTTTGTGTCATTGGATGAACATTTAGGTCATTTTCGTCTTCCCTAGGCTAATTCTTGTCCAATTAGGGTTTCTAACCGATCTTGTGCATCCAATAGGTGTTTTGTGTCATTGGATGAACAATTAGATCATTTTCGTCCTCCCTAGGCTAATTCATGTCCAATTAGGGTTTCTAACCAATCTTGTGCATCCAATAGGTGTTTTGTGTCATTGGATGAATATTTAGGTCATTTTCGTCCTCCCTACACTTAATTTTGTCCAATGAAGGATTTTTAACCAATCTTGTGCATCCAATAGGTCTTTTGTGTCATTGGATGAACATTTAGGTCATTTTCATCCTCCCTAAACTTAATCTTGTCCAATTAGGGTTTCTAACCAATCTTGTGCATCCAATAGCTGCTTTTGTGTCATTGGATGAACAATTTGGTCATTTTCATCATCCGTAGGCTAATTCTTGTCCAATTAGGGTTTCTAACCAATCTTGTGCATCCAATAGGTGTTTTGTGTCATTGGATGAACATTTAGTTCATTTTCGTCCTCCCTAGGCTTATGCTTGTCCAATTAGGGTTTCTAACCAATCTTGTGCATCCAATAGGTGTTTTTATGTCATTAGATGAACATTTAGGTCATTTTCGTCCTCCCTTAACTTAATCTTGTCCAATTAGGGTTTCTAACCAATCTTGTGCATCCAATAGGTGTTTTTGTGTCATTGGATGAACATTTAGGTCATTTTCGTCCTCCCTAAACTTAATCTTGTCCAATTAGGGTTTCTAACCAATCTTGTGCATCCAATAGGTGTTTTGTGTCATTGGATGAACATTTAGGTCATTTTCGTTCTCCCTAAACATAATCTGGTCCACTTAGGGTTTCTGACCAATCTTGTGCATCCAATAGGTGTTTTGTGTCATTGGATGACCAATTAGGTCATTTTCGTCCTCCCTAGGCTAATTCTTTTCCAATTAGGGTTTTTAACCAATCTTTTGCATCCATAGGTGTTTTGTGTCATTTGATGAACAATTAGGTCATTTTCGTCCTCCCTAGGCTTATGCTTGTCTAATTAGGGTTTCTAACCAATCTTGTGCATCCAATAGGTGTTTTTGTGTCATTGGATGAACAATTAGGTCATTTTCGTCCTCCCTAGGCTAATTCTTGTCCAATTAGGGTTTTTAACCAATCTTGTGCATCCAATAGGTGTTTTGTGTCATTGGATGAACATTTAGGTCATTTTCGTCCTCCCTAGGCTTATTCTTGTCCAATTAGGGTTTCTAACCAATCTTGTGCATCCAATTGGTGTTTTTGTGTCATTGGACGAACAATTAGATCATTTTCGTCCTCCCTAGGCTAATTCTTGTCCAATTAGGGTTTCTAACCAATCTTGTGAATGAAATAGGTGTTTTTGTGTCATTGGATGAACAATTATGTCATTTTCGTCCTCCCTAGGCTAATTCTTGTCAAATTATGGTTTTTAACCAATCTTGTGCATCCAATAGGTGTTTTGTGTCATTGGATGAACATTTAGGTCATTTTTGTTCTCCCTACTCTTAATCTTGTCCAATTAGGGTTTCTAACCAACCTTGTGCATCCAATAGGTGTTTTGTGTCATTGGATGAACATTTAGGTCATTTTCGTCCTCCCTAGGCTAATTCTTGTCCAATTAGGGTTTCTAACCAATCTTTTGCATCCAATAGCTGTTTTGTATCATTGGATGAACAATTAGGTCATTTTCGTCCTCCCTAGGCTAATTCTTGTCCAATTAGGGTTTCTAACCAATCTTGTGCATCCAATAGGTGTTTTGTGTCATTGGATGAACAATTAGGTCATTTTCGTCCTCCCTAGGCTAATTCTTGTCCAATTAGTGTTTTTAACCAATCTTGTGCATCCAATTGGTGTTTTGTGTCATTGGATGAACAATTAGGTCATTTTCGTCCTCCCTAGGCTAATTCTTGTCCAATTTAGGGTTATTAACCAATCTTGTGCATCCAACACGTGTTTTTGTGTCATTGGATGAACAATTAGGTCATTTTCGTCCTCCCTAGGCTAATTCTTGTCCAATTAGGGTTTTTAACCAATCTTGTGCATCCAATAGGTGTTTTGTGTCATTGGATGAACATTTAGGTCATTTTCGTCCTCCCTACACTTAATCTTGTCCAATTAGGGTTTCTAACCAATCTTGTGCATCCAATTGTTGTTTTTGTCTCATTGGATGAACATTGATGTCATTTTCGTCCTCCCTAAATTTAATCTCTTCCAATTAGGGTTTCTAACCAATCTTGTGCATCCAATAGGTGTTTTTGTGTCATTGGATGAACAATTAGGTCATTTTCGTCCTCCCTAGGCTAATTCTTGTCCAATTAGGGTTTTTAACCAATCTTGTGCATCCAATAGGTGTTTTGTGTCATTGGATGAACATTTAGGTCATTTTCGTCCTCCCTACACTTAATCTTGTCCAATTAGGGTTTCTATCCAATCTTGTGCATCCAATTGTTGTTTTTGTCTCATTGGATGAACATTGATGTCATTTTCGTCCTCCCTAAACTTAATCTCTTCCAATTAGGGTTTCTAACCAATCTTGTGCATCCAATAGGTGTTTTTGTGTCATTGGATGAACAATTAGGTCATTTTCGTCCTCCCTAGGCTAATTCTTGTCCAATTAGGGTTTTTAACCAATCTTGTGCATCCAATAGGTGTTTTGTGTCATTGGATGAACATTTAGGTCATTTTCGTCCTCCCAACAATTAAACTTGTCAAATTAGGGTTTCTAACCAATCTTGTGCATCCAATAGGTGTTTTGTGTCATTGGATGACCAATTAGGTCATTTTCGTCCTCCCTAGGCTAATTCTTTTCCAATTAGGGTTTTTAACCAATCTTTTGCATCCATAGGTGTTTTGTGTCATTTGATGAACAATTAGGTAATTTTCGTCCTCCCTAGGCTTATGCTTGTCTAATTAGGGTTTCTAACCAATCTTGTGCATCCAATAGGTGTTTTTGTGTCATTGGATGAACAATTAGGTCATTTTCGTCCTCCCTAGGCTAATTCTTGTCCAATTAGGGTTTTTAACCAATCTTGTGCATCCAATAGGTGTTTTGTGTCATTGGATGAACAATTAGGTCATTTTCTTCCTCCCTAGGCTAATTCTTGTCGAATTAGGGTTCTAACCAACCTAGTGCATCCAATAGGTGTTTTGTGTCATTGGATGAACATTTAGGTCATTTTCGTCCTCCCTAGGCTAATTCTTGTCCAATTAGGGTTTCTAACCAATCTTTTGCATCCAATAGGTGTTTTGTGTCATTGGATGAACAATTAGGTCATTTTCGTCCTCCCTAGGCTAATTCATGTCCAATTAGGGTTTTTAACCAATCTTGTGCATCCAATAGGTGTTTTGTGTCATTGGATGAACAATTAGGTCATTTTTGTTCTCCCTACTCTTAATCTTGTCCAATTAGGGTTTCTAACCAATCTTGTGCATCCAATAGTTGTTTTTGTGTCATTGGATGAACATATATGTCATTTTCGTCCTCCCTAAACTTAATCTTGTCCAATTAGGGTTTCTAACCAATCTTGTGCATCCAATAGTTGTTTTGTGTCATTGGATGAACATTTAGGTCATTTTCGTCCTCCCTACACTTAATCTTGTCCAATTAGGGTTTCTAACCAATCTTGTGCATCCAATAGGTGTTTTGTGTCATTGGATGAACAATTAGGTCATTTTCGTCATCCCTAGGCTAATTCTTGTCCAATTAGGGTTTTTAACCAATCTTGTGCATCCAATAGGTGTATTTATGTCATTGGATGAACATTTAGGTCTTTTTCGTCCTGCCTATGCTAATTGTTGTCCAATTAGGGTTTTTAACCAATCTTGTGCATCCAATAGGTGTATTTGTGTCATTAGATGAACATTTAGGTCTTTTTCGTCCTGCCTAGGCTAATTCTTGTCCAATTAGTGTTTTTTACCAATCTTGTGCATCCAATAGGTGTTTTTGTGTCATTGGATGAACAATTAGGTCATTTTCGTCCTCCCTAGGCTAATTCTTGTCCAATTAGGGTTTTTAACCAATCTTGTGCATCCAATAGGTGTTTTGTGTCATTGGATGAACATTTACGTCATTTTCGTCCTCCCTAAACTTAATCTTGTCCAATTAGGGTTTCTAACCAATCTAGTGCATCCAATAGGTGTTTTTGTGTCATTGGATGAACAATTAGGTCATTTTCGTCCTCCCTAAACTTAATCTTGTACAATTAGGGTTTCTAACCAATCTTGTGCATCCAATAGGTGTTTTTGTGTCATTGGATGAACAATTAGGTCATTTTCGTCCTCCCTAGGCTAATTCTTGTCCAATTAGTGTTTTTTACCAATCTTGTGCATCTAATAGGTGTGTTGTGTCATTCGATGAACATTTAGGTCATTTTCGTCCTCCCTACACTTAATCTTGTCCAATTAGGATTTTTAACCAATCTTGTGCATCCAATAGGTGTTTTGTGTCATTGGATGAACAATTAGGTCATTTTCGTCCTCCCTAAACTTAATCTTGTACAATTAGGGTTTCTAACCAATCTTGTGCATCCAATAGGTGTTTTTGTGTCATTGGATGAACAATTAGGTCATTTTCGTCCTCCCTAGGCTAATTCTTGTCCAATTAGGGTTTTTAACCAATCTTGTGCATCCAATAGGTGTTTTGTGTCATTGGATGAACATTTACGTCATTTTCGTCCTCCCTAAACTTAATCTTGTCCAATTAGGGTTTCTAACCAATGTTGTGCATCCTATAGGTGTTTTGTGTAGTTGGATGAACAATTAGGTCATTTTCGTCCTCCCTAGGCTAATTCTTGTCCAATTTATGTTTATATCCAATCTTGTGCATCCAATAGGTGTTTTGTGTCATTGGATGAACATTTAGGTCCTTTTCGTCCTACCTAGGCTAATTCTTGTCCAATTAGGGTTTCTAACCAATCTTGTGCATCCAATAGGTGTTTTTGTGTCATTGGATGAACAATTAGGTCATTTTCGTCCTCCCTAGGCTAATTCTTGTCCAATTAGGGTTTTTAACCAATCTTGTGCATCGAATAGGTGTTTTGTGTCATTGGATGAACATTTACGTCATTTTCGTCCTCCCTAAACTTAATCTTGTCCAATTAGGGTATCTAACAAATCTTTTGCATCCAATAGGTGTTTTTGTGTCATTGGATGAACAATTAAGTCATTTTCGTCCTCCCTAGGCTAATTCTTGTCCAATTAGGGTTTTTAACCAATCTTGTGCATCCAATAGGTGTATTTGTGTCATTGGATGAATATTTAGGTCATTTTCGTCCTCCCTAGGCTAATTCTTGTCCAATTAGGGTTTTTAACCAATGTTGTGCATCCAATAGGTGTTTTGTGTCATTGGATGAACATTTAGGTCATTTTCGTCCTCCCTAGGCTAATTCTTGTCCAATTAGGGTTTCTAACCAATCTTGTGCATCCAATAGGTGTTTTTGTGTCATTGGATGAACAATTAGGTCATTTTCGTCCTCCCTAGGCTAATTCTTGTCCAATTAGGGTTTTTAACCAATCATGTGCATCCAATAGGTGTTTTGTGTCATTGGATAAACATTTAGGTCATTTTCGTCCTCCCAACAATTAAACTTGTCCAATTAGGGTTTCTAACCAATCTTGTGCATCCAATAGGTGTTTTGTGTCATTGGATGACCAATTAGGTCATTTTCGTCCTCCCTAGGCTAATTCTTTTCCAATTAGGGTTTTTAACCAATCTTTTGCATCCATAGGTGTTTTGTGTCATTTGATGACCATTTAGGTCATTTTCGTCCTCCCTAGGCTAATTCTTGTCCAATTAGGGTTTCTAACCAATCTGTTGCATCCAATAGGTGTTTTGTGTCATTGGATGAACAATTAGGTCATTTTCGTCCTCCCTAGGCTAATTCATGTCCAATTAGGTTTTCTAACCAATCTTGTGCATCCAATAGGTGTTTTTGTGTCATTGGATGAACAATTAGGTCATTTTCCTCCTCCCTAGGCTAATTCATATCCAATTAGGGTTTTTAACCAATCTTGTGCATCCAATAGGTGTTTTGTGTCATTGGATGAACAATTAGGTCATTTTCGTCCTCCCTAGGCTAATTCATGTCCAATTAGGGTTTCTAACCAATCTTGTGCATCCAATAGGTGTTTTTGTCTCATTGGATGAACAATTAGGTCATTTTCATCCTCCCTAGGCTAATTCTTGTCCAATTAGGTTTTTAACGAATCTTGTGCATCCAATAGGTGTTTTTGTGTCATCGGATGAACATTTAGGTCATTTTCTTCCTCCCTTAACTTAATCGTGTCCAATTAGGGTTTCTAACCAATCTTGTGCATCCAATAGGTGTTTTTGTGTCATTGGATGAACAATTAGGTTATTTTCGTCCTCCCTAGGCTAATTCTTGTCCAATTAGGGTTTCTAACCAATCTTGTGCATCCAATAGGAGTTTTGTGTCATTGGATGAACAATTAGGTCATTTTCGTCCTCCCTAGGCTAATTCATTTCCAATTAGGGTTTCTAACCAATCTTGTGCATCCAATAGTTGTTTTTGTGTCATTGGATGAACATTTATGTCATTTTCGTCCCCTCTAAACTTAATCTTGTCCAATTATGGTTTCTAACCAATCTTGTGCATCCAATAGGTGTTTTTGTGTCATTGGATGAACAATTAGGTCATTTTCGTCCTCCCTAGGCTAATTCTTGTCCAATTAGGGTTTCTAACCAATCTTGTGAATCAAATAGGTGTTTTTGTGTCATTGGATGAACAATTATGTCATTTTCGTCCTCCCTAGGCTAATTCTTGTCAAATTAGGGTTTCTAACCAATCTTGTGCATCCAATAGGTGTTTTGTGTCATTGGATGAATATTTAGGTCATTTTTGTTCTCCCTACTCTTAATCTTGTCCAATTAGGGTTTCTAACCAATCTTGTGCATCCAATAGTTGTTTTTGTGTCATTGGATGAACATTTATGTCATTTTCGTCCTCCCTAAACTTAATCTTGTCCAATTAGGGTTTCTAACCAATCTTGTGCATCCAATAGGTGTTTTTGTGTCATTGGATGAACAATGAGGTCATTTTCGTCCTCCCTAGGCTAATTCTTGTCCAATTAGGGTTTCTAACCAATCTTCTGTATCGAATAGGTGTTTTGTGTCATTGCATGAACATTTATGTCATTTTCGTCCTTCCTAAACTTAATCTTGTCCAATTAGGATTTCTAACTAATCTTGTGCATCCAATAGGTGTTTTTGTGTCATTGGATGAACAATTAGGTCATTTTCGTCCTCCCTAGGCTAATTCTTGTCCAATTAGGGTTTCTAACCAATCTTGTGCATTCAATAGGTGTTTTGTGTCATTAGATGAACATTTAGGTCATTTTCGTCCTCCCTACACTTAATCTTGTCCAATTAGGGTTTTTAACCAATCTTGTGCATCCAATAGGTGTTTTTGTGTCATTGGATGAACAATTAGGTCATTTTCATCCTCCTTAGACTTAATCTTGTCCAATTAGGGTTTTTAACCAATCTTCTGCATCCAATAGGTGTTTTGTGTCATTGGATGAACATTTTGGTCATTTTCGTTCTCCTTACACTTAATCTTGTCCAATTTGGGTTTCTAACCAATCTTGTGCATCCAATAGGTGTTTTTGTGTCATTGGATGAACAATTAGGTCATTTTCGTCCACCCTAGGCTAATTCTTGTCCAATTAGGGTTTTTAACCAATCTTCTGTATCGAATAGGTGTTTTGTGTCATTGCATGAACATTTATGTCATTTTCGTCCTTCCTAAACTTAATCTTGTCCAATTAGGGTTTCTAACAAATCTTGTGCATCCAATAGTTGTTTTTGTGTCATTGGATGAACATTTATGTCATTTTCGTCCTCCCTAAACTTAATCTTGTCCAATTAGGGTTTCTAACCAATCTTGTGCATCCAATAGGTGTTTTTGTGTCATTGGATGAACAATTAGGTCATTTTCGTCCTCCCTAGGCTAATTCTTGTCCAATTAGGGTTTCTAACCAATCTTGTGCATCCAATAGGTGTTTTGTGTCATTGGATGAACAATTAGGTCATTTTCGTCCTCCCTAGGCTAATTCTTGTCCAATTAGGGTTTTTAACCAATCTTGTGCATCCAATACGTGTTTTGTGTCATAGGATGAACAATTAGGTCATTTTCGTCCTCCCTAGGCTAATTCTTGTCCAATTAGGGTTTTTAACCAATCTTGTGCATCCAATACGTGTTTTGTGTCATTGGATGAACAATTAGGTCATTTTCGTCCTCCCTAGGCTAATTCTTGTCAAATTACGGTTTTTAACCAATCTTGTGCATCCAATAGGTGTTTTGTGTCATAGGATGAACAATTAGGTCATTTTCGTCCTCCCTAGGCTAATTCTTGTCCAATTAGGGTTTTTAACCAATCTTGTGCATCCAATAGGTGTTTTGTGTCATTGGATGAACAATTAGGTCATTTTCGTCCTCCCTAGGCTAATTCTTGTCAAATTACGGTTTTTAACCAATCTTGTGCATCCAACAGGTGTTTTTGTGTCATTGGATGATCATTTAGTTCATTTTCGTTCTCCCTAAACTTAATCTTGTCCAATTAGGGTTTCTAACCAATCTTGTGCATCCAATAGGTGTTTTTGTGTCTTTGGATGAACAATTAGGTCATTTTCATTCTCCCTAGGCTAATTCATGTCCAATTAGGGTTTTTAACCAATCTTGTGCATCAAATAGGTGTTTTTGTGTCACTGGATGAACATTTAGGACATTTTCGTCCTCCGTAGGCTTATGCTTGTCCAATTAGGGTTTCTGACCAATCTTGTGCATCCAATAGGTGTTTTTGTGTCATTGGAGGAACAATTAGATCATTTTCCTCCTCCCTAGGCTAATTCTTGTCCAATTAGGGTTTTTAACGAATCTTGTGCATCCAATAGGTGTTTGTGTCATTGGATGAACATTTAGGTCATTTTCGTCCTCCCTAAACTTAATCTTGTCCAATTAGGGTTTCTAACCAATCTTGTGCATCCAATAGGTGTTTTTGTGTCATTGGATGAACAATTAGGTCATTTTCATCCTCCCTAAACTTAATCTTCTCCAATTAGGGTTTTTAACCAATCTTCTGCATCTAATAGGTGTTTTGTGTCATTGCATGAACATTTACGTCATTTTCGTCCTCCCTAAACTTAATCTTGTCCAATTAGGATTTCTAACCAATCTTGTGCATCCAATAGGTGTTTTTGTGTCATTGGATGAACAATTAGGTCATTTTCGTCCTCCCTAGGCTAATTCTTGTCCAATTAGGGTTTCTAACCAATCTTGTGCATCCAATAGGAGTTTTGTGTCATTGGATGAACAATTAGGTCATTTTCGTCCTCCCTAGGCTAATTCATTTCCAATTAGGGTTTCTAACCAATCTTGTGCATCAAATAGGTGTTTTTGTGTCATTGGATGAACAATTAGGTCATTTTCATCCTCCCTAGGCTAATTCTTGTCCAATTAGGGTTTTTAACCAATCTTGTTCATCCAATAGGTGTTTTGTGTCATTGGATGAACAGTTAGATCATTTTCGTTCTCCCTAGGCAAATTCGTGTCCAATTAGGGTTTCTAACCAATCTTGTGCATCCAATAGGTGTTTTTGTGTCATTGGATGAACAATTAGGTCATTTTCGTCCTCCCTAGGCTTATTCTTGTCTAATTAGGGTTTCTAACCAATCTTGTGCATCCAATTGGTGTTTTTGTGTCATTGGATGAACATTTATGTCATTTTCGTCCTCCCTAAACTTAATCTTGTCCAATTATGGTTTCTAACCAATCTTGTGCATCCAATAGGTGTTTTTGTGTCATTGGATGAACAATTAGGTCATTTTCGTCCTCCCTAGGCTAATTCTTGTCCAATTAGGGTTTCTAACCAATCTTGTGCATCCAATAGGAGTTTTGTGTCATTGGATGAACAATTAGGTCATTTTCGTCCTCCCTAGGCTAATTCATTTCCAATTAGGGTTTCTAACCAATCTTGTGCAACCAATAGGTGTTTTTGTGTCATTGGATGAACAATTAGGTCATTTTCATCCTCCCTAGGCTAATTCATGTCCAATTAGGGTTTTTAACCAATCTTGAGGATCCAATAGGTGTTTTGTGTCATTGGATGAACAATTAGGTCATTTTCGTCCTCCCTAGGCTAATTCTTGTCCAATTAGGGTTTCTAACCAATCTTGTGCATCCAATAAGTGTTTTGTGTCATTGGATGAACATTTAGGTCATTTTCGTCCTCCCTACACTTAATCTTGTCCAATTAGGGTTTCTAACCAATCTTGTGCATCCAATAGTTGTTTTTGTGTCATTGGATGAACATTTATGTCACTTTCGTCCTCCCTAAACTTAATCTTGTCCAATTAGGGTTTCTAACCAATCTTGTGCATCCAATAGGTGTTTTTGTGTCATTGGATGAACAATTAGGTCATTTTCGTCCTCCCTAGGCTTATTCTTGGCCAATTAGGGTTTCTAACCAATCTTGTGCATCCAATTGGTGTTTTTGTGTCATTGGATGAACAATTAGGTCATTTTCGTCCTCCCTAGGCTAATTCTTGTCCAATTAGGGTTTCTAACCAATCTTGTGAATCAAATAGGTGTTTTTGTGTCATTGGATGAACAATTATGTCATTTTCGTCCTCCCTAGGCTAATTCTTGTCAAATTACGGTTTTTAACCAATCTTGTGCATCCAATAGGTGTTTTGTGTCATTGGATGAATATTTAGGTCATTTTTGTTCTCCCTACTCTTAATCTTGTCCAATTAGGGTTTCTAACCAATCTTGTGCATCCAATAGTTGTTTTTCTGTCATTGGATGAACATTTATGTCATTTTCGTCCCCTCTAAACTTAATCTTGTCCAATTATGGTTTCTAACCAATCTTGTGCATCCAATAGGTGTTTTTGTGTCATTGGATGAACAATTAGGTCATTTTCGTCCTCCCTAGGCTAATTCTTGTCCAATTAGGGTTTCTAACCAATCTTGTGCATCCAATAGGAGTTTTGTGTCATTGGATGAACAATTAGGTCATTTTCGTCCTCCCTAGGCTAATTCATTTCCAATTAGGGTTTCTAACCAATCTTGTGCATCCAATAGTTGTTTTTGTGTCATTGGATGAAGATTTATGTCATTTTCGTCCTCCCTAAACTTAATCTTGTCCAATTAGGGTTTCTAACCAATCTTGTGCATCCAATAGGTGTTTTTGTGTCATTGGATGAACAATTAGGTCATTTTCGTCCTCCCTAGGCTTATTCTTGTCTAATTAGGGTTTCTAACCAATCTTGTGCATCCAATTGGTGTTTTTGTGTCATTGGATGAACATTTATGTCATTTTCGTCCTCCCTAAACTTAATCTTGTCCAATTATGGTTTCTAACCAATCATGTGCATCCAATAGGTGTTTTTGTGTCATTGGATGAACAATTAGGTTATTTTCGTCCTCCCTCAGCTAATTGTTGTCCAATTAGGCCTTTTGACCAATCTTGTGCGTCCAATAGGTGTTTTGTGTCATTGGATGAACCCTTAGGTCATTTTCGTCCTCCCTAGGCTTATTCTTTTCCAATTAGGGTTTCTAACCAATCTTGTGCATCCAATAGGTGTTTTTGTCTCATTGAATGAACAATTAGGTCATTTTCATCCTCCCTAGGCTAATTCATGTCCAATTAAGGTTTTTAACCAATCTTGTGCATCCAATAGGTGTTTTTGTGTCATTGGAATAACATTTAGGTCATTTTCGTCCTCCCTACACTTAATCTTGTCCAATTAGGGTTTTTAACCAATCTTGTGCATCCAATAGGTGATTTGTGTCATTGGATGAACAATTAGGTCATTTTCGTCCTCCCTAGGCTAATTCTTGTCCAATTAGGGTTTCTAACCAATCTTGTGCATCCAATAGGTGTTTTGTGTCATTGAATGAACATTTAGGTCATTTTCGTCCTCCCTACACTTAATCTTGTCCAATTAGGGTTTTTAACCAATGTTGTGCATCCAATAGGTGTTTGGTGTCATTGGATGAACAATTAGGTCATTTTCGTCCTCCCTAGGCTAATTCTTGTCCAATTAGGGTTTCTAACCAATCTTGTGCTTCAAATAGGTGTTTTTGTGTCATTGGATGAACAATTAGGTCACTTTCGTCCTCCCTAGGCTAATTCTTGTCCAATTAGGGTTTTTAACCAATCTTGTGCATCCAATAGGTGTTTTGGGTCATTTGATGAACATTTAGTTCATTTTCGTCCTCCCTAGGCTTATGCTTGTCCAATTAGGGTTTCTAAGCAATCTTGTGCATCCAATAGGTGTTTTTGTGTCATTAGATGAACATTTAGGTCATTTTCGTCCTCCCTTAACTTAATCTTGTCCAATTAGGGTTTCTAAGCAATCTTGTGCATCCAATAGGTGTTTTTGTGTCATTGGATGAACAATTAGGTTATTTTCGTCCTCCCTAGGCTTATTCTTGTTCAATTAGGGTTTCTAACCAATCTTGTGCTTCAAATAGGTGTTTTTGTGTCATTGGATGAACAATTAGGTCATTTTCGTCCTCCCTAGGCTAATTCTTGTCAAATTACGGTTTTTAACCAATCTTGTGCATCCAATAGGTGTTTTTGTGTCATTGGATGATCATTTAGGTCATTTTCGTTCTCCCTAAACTCAATCTTGTCCAATTAGGGTTTTTAACCAATCTTGTGCATCCAATAGGTGTTTTGTGTCATTCGATGAACATTTAGTTCATTTTCGTCCTCCCTGGGCTTATGCTTGTCCAATTAGGGTTTTTAACCAATGTTGTGCATCCAATAGGTGTTTTTGTGTCATTAGATGAAAATTTAGGTCATTTTCGTCCTCCCTTAACTTAATCTTGTCCAATTAGCGTTTCTAACCAATCTTGTGCATCCAATAGGTGTTTTTGTGTCATTGGATGAACAATTAGGTCATTTTCGTCCTCCCTAGCCTATTTCTTATCAAATTACGGTTTTTAACCAATCTTGTGCATCCAATAGGTGTTTTTGTGTCATTGGATGATCATTTAGGTCATTTTTGTTCTCCCTACTCTTAATCTTGTCCAATTAGGGTTTCTAACCAATCTTGTGCATCCAATAGTTGTTTTTGTGTCATTGGATGAACATTTATGTCATTTTCGTCCCCTCTAAACTTAATCTTGTCCAATTATGGTTTCTAACCAATCTTGTGCATCCAATAGGTGTTTTTGTGTCATTGGATGAACAATTAGGTCATTTTCGTCCTCCCTAGGCTAATTCTTGTCCAATTAGGGTTTCTAACCAATCTTGTGCATCCAATAGGAGTTTTGTGTCATTGGATGAACAATTAGGTCATTTTCGTCCTCCCTAGGCTAATTCATTTCCAATTAGGGTTTCTAACCAATCTTGTGCATCAAATGGGTGTTTTTGTGTCATTGGATGAACAATTAGGTCATTTTCATCCTCCCTAGGCTAATTCATGTCCAATTAGGGTTTTTAACCAATCTTGTGCATCCAATAGGTGTTTTGTGTCATTGGATGAACAGTTAGATCATTTTCGTTCTCCCTAGGCAAATTCGTGTCCAATTAGGGTTTCTAACCAATCTTGTGCATCCAATAGGTGTTTTTGTGTCATTGGATGAACAATTAGGTCATTTTCGTCCTCCCTAGGCTAATTCTTGTCCAATTAGGGTTTCTAACCAATCTTGTGCATCCAATAGGAGTTTTGTGTCATTGGATGAACAATTAGGTCATTTTCGTCCTCCCTAGGCTAATTCATTTCCAATTAGGGTTTCTAACCAATCTTGTGCATCCAATAGGTGTTTTTGTGTCATTGGATGAACAATTAGGTCATTTTCATCCTCCCTAGGCTAATTCATGTCCAATTAGGGTTTTTAACCAATCTTGTGCATCCAATAGGTCTTTTGTGTCATTGGATGAACAGTTAGATCATTTTCGTTCTCCCTAGGCTAATTCTTGTCCAATTAGGGTTTCTAACAAATCTTGTGCATCCAATAGGTGTTTTTGTGTCATTGGATGAACAATTAGGTCATTTTCGTCCTCCCTAAACTTAATCTTGTCCAATTAGGGTTTCTAACCAATATTGTGCGTCCAATAGGAGTTTTGTGTCATTGGATGAACAATTAGGTCATTTTCGTCCTCCCTAGGCTAATTCATTTCCAATTAGGGTTTCTAACCAATCTTGTGCATCAAATAGGTGTTTTTGTGTCATTGGATGAACAATTAGGTCATTTTCGTCCTCCCTAGGCTAATTCTTGTCCAATTAGGGTTTCTAACCAATCTTGTGAATCAAATAGGTGTTTTTGTGTCATTGGATGAACAATTATGTCATTTTCGTCCTCCCTAGGCTAATTCTTGTCAAATTAGGGTTTCTAACCAATCTTGTGCATCCAATAGGTGTTTTGTGTCATTGGATGAATATTTAGGTCATTTTTGTTCTCCCTACTCTTAATCTTGTCAAATTAGGGTTTCTAACCAATCTTGTGCATCCAATAGTTGTTTTTGTGTCATTGGATGAACATTTATGTCATTTTCGTCCCCTCTAAACTTAATCTTGTCCAATTATGGTTTCTAACCAATCTTGTGCATCCAATAGGTGTTTTTGTGTCATTGGATGAACAATTAGGTCATTTTCGTCCTCCCTAGGCTAATTCTTGTCCAATTAGGGTTTCTAACCAATCTTGTGAATCAAATAGGTGTTTTTGTGTCATTGGATGAACAATTATGTCATTTTCGTCCTCCCTAGGCTAATTCTTGTCAAATTAGGGTTTCTAACCAATCTTGTGCATCCAATAGGTGTTTTGTGTCATTGGATGAATATTTAGGTCATTTTTGTTCTCCCTACTCTTAATCTTGTCCAATTAGGGTTTCTAACCAATCTTGTGCATCCAATAGTTGTTTTTGTGTCATTGGATGAACATTTATGTCATTTTCGTCCTCCCTAAACTTAATCTTGTCCAATTAGGGTTTCTAACCAATCTTGTGCATCCAATAGGTGTTTTTGTGTCATTGGATGAACAATTAGGTCATTTTCGTCCTCCCTAGGCTTATTCTTGTCTACTTAGGGTTTCTAACCAATCTTGTGCATCCAATTGGTGTTTTTGTGTCATTGGATGAACAATTAGGTCATTTTCGTCCTCCCTAGGCTAATTCTTGTCCAATTAGGGTTTCTAACCAATCTTGTGAATCAAATAGGTGTTTTTGTGTCATTGGATGAACAATTATGTCATTTTCGTCCTCCCTAGGCTAATTCTTGTCAAATTACGGTTTTTAACCAATCTTATGCATCCAATAGGTGTTTTGTGTCATTGGATGAATATTTAGGTCATTTTTGTTCTCCCTACTCTTAATCTTGTCGAATAAGGGTTTCTAACCAATCTTGTGCATCCAATAGTTGTTTTTGTGTCATTGGATGAACATTTATGTCATTTTCGTCCCCTCTAAACTTAATCTTGTCCAGTTATGGTTTCTAACCAATCTTGTGCATCCAATAGGTGTTTTTGTGTCATTGGATGAACAATTAGGTCATTTTCGTCCTCCCTAGGCTAATTCTTGTCCAATTAGGGTTTCTAACCAATCTTGTGCATCCAATAGGAGTTTTGTGTCATTGGATGAACAATTAGGTCATTTTCGTCCTCCCTAGGCTAATTCATTTCCAATTAGGGTTTCTAACCAATCTTGTGCATCCAATAGGTGTTTTTGTGTCATTGGATGAACAATTAGGTCATTTTCATCCTCCCTAGGCTAATTCATGTCCAATTAGGGTTTTTAACCAATCTTGTGCATCCAATAGGTCTTTTGTGTCATTGGATGAACAGTTAGATCATTTTCGTTCTCCCTAGGCTAATTCTTGTCCAATTAGGGTTTCTAACAAATCTTGTGCATCCAATAGGTGTTTTTGTGTCATTGGATGAACAATTAGGTCATTTTCGTCCTCCCTAAACTTAATCTTGTCCAATTAGGGTTTCTAACCAATATTGTGCGTCCAATAGGAGTTTTGTGTCATTGGATGAACAATTAGGTCATTTTCGTCCTCCCTAGGCTAATTCATTTCCAATTAGGGTTTCTAACCAATCTTGTGCATCCAATAGGTGTTTTTGTGTCATTGGATGAACAATTAGGTCATTTTCATCCTCCCTAGGCTAATTCATGTCCAATTAGGGTTTTTAACCAATCTTGTGCATCCAATACGTGTTTTGTGTCATTGGATGAACAGTTAGATCATTTTCGTTCTCCCTAGGCAAATTCGTGTCCAATTAGGGTTTCTAACCAATCTTGTGCATCCAATAGGTGTTTTTGTGTCATTGGATGAACAATTAGGTCATTTTCGTCCTCCCTAGGCTTATTCTTGTCTAATTAGGGTTTCTAACCAATCTTGTGCATCCAATTGGTGTTTTTGTGTCATTGGATGAACAATTAGGTCATTTTCGTCCTCCCTAGGCTAATTCTTGTCCAATTAGGGTTTCTAACCAATCTTGTGCATCCAATAGGTGTTTTTGGGTCATTGGAGGAACAATTAGATCATTTTCCTCCTCCCTAGGCTAATTCTTGTCCAATTAGGGTTTTTAACGAATCTTGTGCATCCAATAGGTGTTTGTGTCATTGGATGAACATTTAGGTCATTTTCGTCCTCCCTACACTTAATCTTGTCCAATTAGGGTTTCTAACCATTCTTGTGCATCCAATAGTTGTTTTTGTGTCATTGGATGAAGATTTATGTCATTTTCGTCCTCCCTAAACTTAATCTTGTCCAATTAGGGTTTCTAACCAATCTTGTGCATCCAATAGGTGTTTTTGTGTCATTGGATGAACAATTAGGTCATTTTCGTCCTCCCTAGGCTAATTCATGTCCAATTAGGGTTTTTAACCAATCTTGTGCATCCAATAGGTGTTTTGTGTCATTGGATGAACAATTAGGTCATTTTCGTCCTCCCTAGGCTAATTCTTGTCAAATTACGGTTTTTAACCAATCTTGTGCATCCAACAGGTGTTTTTGTGTCATTGGATGATCATTTAGTTCATTTTCGTTCTCCCTAAACTTAATCTTGTCCAATTAGGGTTTCTAACCAATCTTGTGCATCCAATAGGTGTTTTTGTGTCTTTGGATGAACAATTAGGTCATTTTCATCCTCCCTAGGCTAATTCATGTCCAATTAGGGTTTTTAACCAATCTTGTGCATCCAATAGGTGTTTTGTGTCATTGGATGAACAATTAGGTCATTTTCGTCCTCCCTAGGCTAATTCTTGTCAAATTACGGTTTTTAACCAATCTTGTGCATCCAACAGGTGTTTTTGTGTCATTGGATGATCATTTAGTTCATTTTCGTTCTCCCTAAACTTAATCTTGTCCAATTAGGGTTTCTAACCAATCTTGTGCATCCAATAGTTGTTTTTGTGTCATTGGATGAACATTTATGTCATTTTCGTCCTCCCTAAACTTAATCTTGTCCAATTAGGGTTTCTAACCAATCTTGTGCATCCAATAGGTGTTTTTGTGTCATTGGATGAAGAATTAGGTCATTTTCGTCCTCCCTAGGCTTATTCTTGTCCAATTAGGGTTTCTAACCAATCTTGTGCATCCAATTGGTTTTTTTGTGTCATTGGATGAACAATTAGGTCATTTTCGTCCTCCCTAGGCTAATTCTTGTCCAATTAGGGTTTCTAACCAATCTTGTGAATCAAATAGGTGTTTTTGTGTCATTGGATGAACAATTATGTCATTTTCGTCCTCCCTAGGCTAATTCTTGTCAAATTACGGTTTTTAACCAATCTTGTGCATCCAATAGGTGTTTTGTGTCATTAGATGAACATTTAGGTCATTTTTGTTCTCCCTACACTTAATCTTGTCCAATTAGGGTTTCTAACCAATCTTGTGCATCCAATAGTTGTTTTTGTGTCATTGGATGAACATTTATGTCATTTTCGTCCTCCCTAAACTTAATCTTGTCCAATTATGGTTTCTAACCAATCTTGTGCATCCAATAGGTGTTTTTGTGTCATTGGATGAACAATTAGGACATTTTCGTCCTCCCTAGGCTAATTCTTGTCCAATTAGGGTTTCTAACCAATCTTGTGCGTCCAATAGGAGTTTTGTGTCATTGGATGAACAATTAGGTCATTTTCGTCCTCCCTAGGCTAATTCATTTCCAATTAGGGTTTCTAACCAATCTTGTGCATCCAATAGGTGTTTTTGTGTCATTGGATGAACAATTAGGTCATTTTCTTCCTCCCTAGGCTAATTCATTTCCAATTAGGGTTTTTAACCAATCTTTTGCATCCAATAGGTGTTTTGTGTCATTGGATGAACAATTAGGTCATTTTCGTCCTCCCTAGGCTAATTCATGTCCAATTAGGGTTTCTAACCAATCTTGTACATCCAATAGGTGTTTTGTGTCATTGGATGAACATTTAGGTCATTTTCGTCCTCCCTACACTTAATCTTGTCCAATTAGGGTTTCTAACCAATCTTGTGCATCCAATAGTTGTTTTTGTGTCATTGGATGAACATTTATGTCACTTTCGTCCTCCCTAAACTTAATCTTGTCCAATTAGGGTTTCTAACCAATCTTGTGCATCCAATAGGTGTTTTTGTGTCATTGGATGAACAATTAGGTCATTTTCGTCCTCCCTAGGCTTATTCTTGGCCAATTAGGGTTTCTAACCAATCTTGTGCATCCAATTGGTGTTTTTGTGTCATTGGATGAACAATTAGGTCATTTTCGTCCTCCCTAGGCTAATTCTTGTCCAATTAGGGTTTCTAACCAATCTTGTGAATCAAATAGGTGTTTTTGTGTCATTGGATGAACAATTATGTCATTTTCGTCCTCCCTAGGCTAATTCTTGTCAAATTACGGTTTTTAACCAATCTTGTGCATCCAATAGGTGTTTTGTGTCATTGGATGAATATTTAGGTCATTTTTGTTCTCCCTACTCTTAATCTTGTCCAATTAGGGTTTCTAACCAATCTTGTGCATCCAATAGTTGTTTTTGTGTCATTGGATGAACATTTATGTCATTTTCGTCCCCTTTAAACTTAATCTTGTCCAATTATGGTTTCTAACCAATCTTGTGCATCCAATAGGTGTTTTTGTGTCATTGGATGAACAATTAGGTCATTTTCGTCCTCCCTAGGCTAATTCTTGTCCAATTAGGGTTTCTAACCAATCTTGTGCATCCAATAGGAGTTTTGTGTCATTGGATGAACAATTAGGTCATTTTCGTCCTCCCTAGGCTAATTCATTTCCAATTAGGGTTTCTAACCAATCTTGTGCATCAAATAGGTGTTTTTGTGTCATTGGATGAACAATTAGGTCATTTTCATCCTCCCTAGGCTAATTCATGTCCAATTAGGGTTTTTAACCAATCTTGTGCATCCAATAGGTGTTTTGTGTCATTGGATGAACAATTAGGTCATTTTCGTCCTCCCTAGGCTAATTCTTGTCAAATTACGGCTTTTAACCAATCTTGTGCATCCAACAGGTGTTTTTGTGTCATTGGATGATCATTTAGTTCATTTTCGTTCTCCCTAAACTTAATCTTGTCCAATTAGGGTTTCTAACCAATCTTGTGCATCCAATAGGTGTTTTTGTGTCTTTGGATGAACAATTAGGTCATTTTCATTCTCCCTAGGCTAATTCATGTCCAATTAGGGTTTTTAACCAATCTTGTGCATCAAATAGGTGTTTTTGTGTCACTGGATGAACATTTAGGACATTTTCGTCCTCCGTAGGCTTATGCTTGTCCAATTAGGGTTTCTGACCAATCTTGTGCATCCAATAGGTGTTTTTGTGTCATTGGAGGAACAATTAGATCATTTTCCTCCTCCCTAGGCTAATTCTTGTCCAATTAGGGTTTTTAACGAATCTTGTGCATCCAATAGGTGTTTGGGTCATTGGATGAACATTTAGGTCATTTTCGTCCTCCCTACACTTAATCTTGTCCAATTAGGGTTTCTAACCATTCTTGTGCATCCAATAGTTGTTTTTGTGTCATTGGATGAAGATTTATGTCATTTTCGTCCTCCCTAAACTTAATCTTGTCCAATTAGGGTTTCTAACCAATCTTGTGCATCCAATAGGTGTTTTTGTGTCATTGGATGAACAATTAGGTCATTTTCGTCCTCCCTAGGCTTATTCTTGTCTACTTAGGGTTTCTAACCAATCTTGTGCATCCAATTGGTGTTTTTGTGTCATTGGATGAACAATTAGGTCATTTTCGTCCTCCCTAGGCTAATTCTTGTCCAATTAGGGTTTCTAACCAATCTTGTGAATCAAATAGGTGTTTTTGTGTCATTGGATGAACAATTATGTCATTTTCGTCCTCCCTAGGCTAATTCTTGTCAAATTATGGTTTTTAACCAATCTTGTGCATCCAATAGGTGTTTTGTGTCATTGGATGAACATTTAGGTCATTTTTGTTCTCCCTACTCTTAATCTTGTCCAATTAGGGTTTCTAACCAATCTTGTGCATCCAATGGTTGTTTTTGTCTCATTGGATGAACATATATGCCATTTTCGTCCTCCCTAAACTTAATCTTGTCCAATTAGGGTTTCTAACCAATCTTGTGCATCCAATAGGTGTTTTTGTGTCTTTGGATGAACAATTAGGTCATTTTCATCCTCCCTAGGCTAATTCATGTCCAATTAGGGTTTTTAACCAATCTTGTGCATCCAATAGGTGTTTTTGTGTCATTGGATGAACAATTATGTCATTTTCGTCCTCCCTAGGCTAATTCTTGTCAAATTATGGTTTTTAACCAATCTTGTGCATCCAATAGGTGTTTTGTGTCATTGGATGAACATTTAGGTCATTTTTGTTCTCCCTACTCTTAATCTTGTCCAATTAGGGTTTCTAACCAATCTTGTGCATCCAATGGTTGTTTTTGTCTCATTGGATGAACATATATGCCATTTTCGTCCTCCCTAAACTCAATCTTGTCCAATTAGGGTTTCTAACCAATCTTGTGCATCCAATAGTTGTTTTTGTGTCATTGGATGAACATTTATGTCATTTTCGTCCTCCCTAAACTTAATCTTGTCCAATTAGGGTTTCTAACCAATCTTGTGCATCCAATAGGTGTTTTTGTGTCTTTGGATGAACAATTAGGTCATTTTCATCCTCCCTAGGCTAATTCATGTCCAATTAGGGTTTTTAACCAATCTTGTGCATCCAATAGGTGTTTTGTGTCATTGGATGAACAATTAGGTCATTTTCGTCCTCCCTAGGCTAATTCTTGTCAAATTACGGTTTTTAACCAATCTTGTGCATCCAACAGGTGTTTTTGTGTCATTGGATGATCATTTAGTTCATTTTCGTTCTCCCTAAACTTAATCTTGTCCAATTAGGGTTTCTAACCAATCTTGTGCATCCAATAGTTGTTTTTGTGTCATTGGATGAACATTTATGTCATTTTCGTCCTCCCTAAACTTAATCTTGTCCAATTAGGGTTTCTAACCAATCTTGTGCATCCAATAGGTGTTTTTGTGTCATTGGATGAAGAATTAGGTCATTTTCGTCCTCCCTAGGCTTATTCTTGTCCAATTAGGGTTTCTAACCAATCTTGTGCATCCAATTGGTTTTTTTGTGTCATTGGATGAACAATTAGGTCATTTTCGTCCTCCCTAGGCTAATTCTTGTCCAATTAGGGTTTCTAACCAATCTTGTGAATCAAATAGGTGTTTTTGTGTCATTGGATGAACAATTATGTCATTTTCGTCCTCCCTAGGCTAATTCTTGTCAAATTACGGTTTTTAACCAATCTTGTGCATCCAATAGGTGTTTTGTGTCATTGGATGAATATTTAGGTCATTTTTGTTCTCCCTACTCTTAATCTTGTCCAATTAGGGTTTCTAACCAATCTTGTGCATCCAATAGTTGTTTTTGTGTCATTGGATGAACAATTAGGTCATTTTCGTCCTCCCTAGGCTTATTCTTGTCCAATTAGGGTTTCTAACCAATCTTGTGCATCCAATTGGTTTTTTTGTGTCATTGGATGAACAATTAGGTCATTTTCGTCCTCCCTAGGCTAATTCTTGTCCAATTAGGGTTTCTAACCAATCTTGTGCATCCAATAGGAGTTTTGTGTCATTGGATGAACAATTAGGTCATTTTCGTCCTCCCTAGGCTAATTCATTTCCAATTAGGGTTTCTAACCAATCTTGTGCATCAAATAGGTGTTTTTGTGTCATTGGATGAACAATTAGGTCATTTTCGTCCTCCCTAGGCTAATTCTTGTCCAATTAGGGTTTCTAACCAATCTTGTGCATCCAATAGGTGTTTTTGTGTCATTGGATGAACAATTACGTCATTTTCGTCCTCCCTAGGCTAATTCTTGTCCAATTAATGTTTTTAACCAATCTTGTGCATCCAATAGGTGTTTTGTGTCATTGGATGAACATGTAGGTCCTTTTCGTCCTACCTAGGCTAATTCTTGTCCAACTAGGGTTTTTAACCAATCTTGTGCATCCAATAGGTGTTTTTGTGTCATTGGATGAACAATTAGGTCATTTTCGTCTTCCCTAGGCTAATTCTTGTCCAATTAGGGTTTTTAACCAATCTTGTGCATCTAATAGGTGTTTTGTGTCATTGGATGAACATTTAGGTCATTTTTGTCCTCCCTAGGCTAATTCTTGTCCAATTAGGGTTTTTAACCAATCTTGTGCATCTAGTAGGTGTTTTGTGTCATTGGATGAACATTTACGTCATTTTCGTCCTCCCTAAACTTAATCTTGTCCAATTAGGGTTTCTGACCAATCTTGTACATCCAATAGGTGTTTTGTGTCATTGGATGAACATTTAGGTCATTTTCCTCCTCCCTAGGCTAATTCTTGTCCAATTAGGGTTTTTAACCAATCTTGTGCATCTAATAGGTGTTTTGTGTCATTCGATGAACATTTAGGTCATTTTCGTCCTCCCTACACTTAATCTTGTCCAATTAGGGTTTTTAACCAATCTTGTGCATCCAATAGGTGTTTTGTGTCATTGGATGAACAATTAGGTCATTTTCGTCCTCCCTAAACTTAATCTTGTACAATTAGGGTTTCTAACCAATCTTGTGCATCCAATAGGTGTTTTTGTGTCATTGGATGAACAATTAGGTCATTTTCGTCCTCCCTAGGCTAATTCTTGTCCAATTAGGGTTTTTAACCAATCTTGTGCATCCAATAGGTGTTTTGTGTCATTGGATGAACATTTACGTCATTTTCGTCCTCCCTAAACTTAATCTTGTCCAATTAGGGTTTCTAACCAATGTTGTGCATCCTATAGGTGTTTTGTGTAGTTGGATGAACAATTAGGTCATTTTCGTCCTCCCTAGGCTAATTCTTGTCCAATTTATGTTTATATCCAATCTTGTGCATCCAATAGGTGTTTTGTGTCATTGGATGAACATTTAGGTCCTTTTCGTCCTACCTAGGCTAATTCTTGTCCAATTAGGGTTTCTAACCAATCTTGTGCATCCAATAGGTGTTTTTGTGTCATTGGATGAACAATTAGGTCATTTTCGTCCTCCCTAGGCTAATTCTTGTCCAATTAGGGTTTTTAACCAATCTTGTGCATCCCATAGGTGTTTTGCGTCATTAGATGAACATTTAGGTCATTTTCGTCCTCCCTAAACTTAATCTTGTCCAATTAGGGTTTCTAACCAATCTTGTGCATCCAATAGGTGTTTTTGTGTCATTGGATGAACAATTAGGTCATTTTCGTCCTCCCTAGGCTTATTCTTGTCTAATTAGGGTTTCTAACCAATCTTGTGCATCCAATTGGTGTTTTTGTGTCATTGGATGAACAATTAGGTCATTTTCGTCCTCCCTAGGCTAATTCTTGTCCAATTAGGGTTTCTAACCAATCTTGTGAATCAAATAGGTGTTTTTGAGTCATTGGAGAAACAATTATGTCATTTTCGTCCTCCCTAGGCTAATTCTTGTCCAATTAGGGTTTCTAACCAATCTTGTGAATCAAATAGGTGTTTTTGTGTCATTGGATGAACAATTATGTCATTTTCGTCCTCCCTAGGCTAATTCTTTTCAAATTACGGTTTTTAACCAATCTTGTGCATCCAATAGGTGTTTTGTGTCATTGGATGAACATTTAGGTCATTTTTGTTCTCTCTACACTTAATCTTGTCCAATTAGGGTTTCTAACCAATCTTGTGCATCCAATAGTTGTTTTTGTGTCATTGGATGAACATTTATGTCATTTTCGTCCTCCCTAAACTTAATCTTGTCCAATTATGGTTTCTAACCAATTTTGTGCATCCAATAGGTGTTTTTGTGTCATTGGATGAACAATTAGGTCATTTTCGTCTTCCCTAGGCTAATTCTTGTCCAATTAGGGTTTCTAACCAATCTTGTGCATCCAATAGGAGTTTTGTGTCATTGGATGAACAATTAGGTCATTTTCGTCCTCCCTAGGCTAATTCATTTCCAATTAGGGTTTGTAACCAATCTTGTGCATCCAATAGGTGTTTTTGTGTCATTGGATGAACAATTAGGTCATTTTCGTCCTCCCTAGGCTTATTCTTGTCCAATTAGGGTTTCTAACCAATCTTGTGCATCCAATTGGTTTTTTTGTGTCATTGGATGAACAATTAGGTCATTTTCGTCCTCCCTAGGCTAATTCTTGTCCAATTAGGGTTTCTAACCAATCTTGTGAATCAAATAGGTGTTTTTGTGTCATTGGATGAACAATTATGTCATTTTCGTCCTCCCTAGGCTAATTCTTGTCCAATTAGGGTTTCTAACCAATCTTGTGAATCAAATAGGTGTTTTTGTGTCATTGGAAGAACAATTATGTCATTTTCGTCCTCCCTAGGCTAATTCTTGTCAAATTACGGTTTTTAACCAATCTTGTGCATCCAATAGGTGTTTTGTGTCATTGGATGAACATTTAGGTCATTTTTGTTCTCCCTACACTTAATCTTGTCCAATTAGGGTTTCTAACCAATCTTGTGCATCCAATAGTTGTTTTTGTGTCATTGGATGAACATTTATGTCATTTTCGTCCTCCCTAAACTTAATCTTGTCCAATTATGGTTTCTAACCAATCTTGTGCATCCAATAGGTGTTTTTGTGTCATTGGATGAACAATTAGGTCATTTTCGTCCTCCCTAGGCTAATTCTTGTCCAATTAGGGTTTCTAACCAATCTTGTGAATCAAATAGGTGTTTTTGTGTCATTGGATGAACAATTATGTCATTTTCGTCCTCCCTAGGCTAATTCTTGTCAAATTAGGGTTTCTAACCAATCTTGTGCATCCAATAGGTGTTTTGTGTCATTGGATGAATATTTAGGTCATTTTTGTTCTCCCTACTCTTAATCTTGTCCAATTAGGGTTTCTAACCAATCTTGTGCATCCAATAGTTGTTTTTGTGTCATTGGATGAACATTTATGTCATTTTCGTCCCCTCTAAACTTAATCTTGTCCAATTAGGGTTTCTAACCAATCTTGTGCATCCAATAGGTGTTTTTGTGTCATTGGATGAACAATTAGGTCATTTTCGTCCTCCCTAGGCTAATTCTTGTCCAATTAGGGTTTCTAACCAATCTTGTGAATCAAATAGGTGTTTTTGTGTCATTGGAGGAACAATTATGTCATTTTCGTCCTCCCTAGGCTAATTCTTGTCCAATTAGGATTTCTAACCAATCTTGTGAATCAAATAGGTGTTTTTGTGTCATTGGATGAACAATTATGTCATTTTCGTCCTCCCTAGGCTAATTCTTGTCAAATTACGGTTTTTAACCAATCTTGTGCATCCAATAGGTGTTTTGTGTCATTGGATGAATATTTAGGTCATTTTTGTTCTCCCTACTCTTAATCTTGTCCAATTAGGGTTTCTAACCAATCTTGTGCATCCAATAGGTGTTTTTGTGTCATTGGATGAACAATTAGGTCATTTTCGTCCTCCCTAGGCTTATTCTTGTCTAATTAGGGTTTCTAACCAATCTTGTGCATCCAATTGGTGTTTTTGTGTCATTGGATGAACAATTAGGTCATTTTCGTCCTCCCTAGGCTAATTCTTGTCCAATTAGGGTTTCTAACCAATCTTGTGCATCCAATAGGTGTTTTTGGGTCATTGGAGGAACAATTAGATCATTTTCCTCCTCCCTAGGCTAATTCTTGTCCAATTAGGGTTTTTAACGAATCTTGTGCATCCAATAGGTGTTTGTGTCATTGGATGAACATTTAGGTCATTTTCGTCCTCCCTACACTTAATCTTGTCCAATTAGGGTTTCTAACCATTCTTGTGCATCCAATAGTTGTTTTTGTGTCATTGGATGAAGATTTATGTCATTTTCGTCCTCCCTAAACTTAATCTTGTCCAATTAGGGTTTCTAACCAATCTTGTGCATCCAATAGGTGTTTTTGTGTCATTGGATGAACAATTAGGTCATTTTCGTCCTCCCTAGGCTAATTCTTGTCAAATTAGGGTTTCTAAGCAATCTTGTGCATCCAATAAGTATTTTCTGTCGTTGGACGAACAATTAGGTAATTTTCATCCTCCCTAAACTTAATCTTGTCCAATTAGGGTTTCTAACCAATCTTGTGCATCCAATAGGTGTTTTTGTGTCATTGGATGAACAATTAGGTCATTTTCGTCCTCCCTAGGCTAATTCTTGTCCAATTAATGTTTCTAACCAAACTTGTGCATCCAATAGGTGCTTTGTGTCATTGGATGAACAATTAGGTCATTTTCGTCCTCCCTAGGCTAATTCTTGTCCAATTAGGGTTTTTAACCAATCTTGTGCATCCAATAGGTGTTTTGTGTCATTGGATGAACATTTAGGTCATTTTCGTCCTCTCTACACTTAATCTTGTCCAATTAGGGTTTCTATCCAATCTTGTGCATCCAATTGTTGTTTTTGTCTCATTGGATGAACATTGATGTCATTTTCGTCCTCCCTAAACTTAATCTCTTCCAATTAGGGTTTCTAACCAATCTAGTGCATCCAATAGGTGTTTTTGTGTCATTGGATGAACAATTAGGTCATTTTCGTCCTCCCTAGGCTAATTCTTGTCCAATTAGGGTTTTTAACCAATCTTGTGCATCCAATAGGTGTTTTGTGTCATTGGATGAACATTTAGGTCATTTTCGTCCTCCCGAGGCTAATTCATGTCCAATTAGGGTTTTTAACCAATCTTGTGCATCCAATAGGTGTTTTGTGTCATTGGATGAACATTTAGGTCATTTTCGTCCTCCCTAAACTTAATCTTGTCCAATTAGGGTTTCTAACCAATCTTGTGCATCAAATAGGTGTTTTTGTGTCATTGGATGAACAATTAGGTCATTTTCGTCCTCCCTAGGCTAATTCTTGTCCAATTAGGGTTTCTAACCAATCTTGTGAATCAAATAGGTGTTTTTGTGTCATTGGATGAACAATTAGGTCATTTTCGTCCTCCCTAGGCTAATTCTTGTCAAATTACGGTTTTTAACCAATCTTGTGCATCCAATAGGTGTTTTGTGTCATTGGATGAATATTTAGGTCATTTTTGTTCTCCCTACTCTTAATCTTGTCCAATTAGGGTTTCTAACCAATCTTGTGCATCCAATAGTTGTTTTTGTGTCATTGGATGAACATTTATGTCATTTTCGTCCCCTCTAAACTTAATCTTGTCCAATTATGGTTTCTAACCAATCTTGTGCATCCAATAGGTGTTTTTGTGTCATTGGATGAACAATTAGGTCATTTTCGTCCTCCCTAGGCTAATTCTTGTCCAATTAGGGTTTCTAACCAATCTTGTGCATCCAATAGGAGTTTTGTGTCATTGGATGAACAATTAGATCATTTTCGTCCTCCCTAGGCTAATTCATTTCCAATTAGGGTTTCTAACCAATCTTGTGCATCAAATAGGTGTTTTTGTGTCATTGGATGAACAATTAGGTCATTTTCATCCTCCCTAGGCTAATTCATGTCCAATTAGGGTTTTTAACCAATCTTGTTCATCCAATAGGTGTTTTGTGTCATTGGATGAACAGTTAGATCATTTTCGTTCTCCCTAGGCAAATTCGTGTCCAATTAGGGTTTCTAACCAATCTTGTGCATCCAATAGGTGTTTTTGTGTCATTGGATGAACAATTAGGTCATTTTCGTCCTCCCTAGGCTAATTCTTGTCCAATTAGGGTTTCTAACCAATCTTGTGCATCCAATAGGAGTTTTGTGTCATTGGATGAACAATTAGGTCATTTTCGTCCTCCCTAGGCTAATTCATTTCCAATTAGGGTTTCTAATCAATCTTGTGCATCCAATAGGTGTTTTTGTGTCATTGGATGAACATTTATGTCACTTTCGTCCTCCCTAAACTTAATCTTGTCCAATTAGGGTTTCTAACCAATCTTGTGCATCCAATAGGTGTTTTTGTGTCATTGGATGAACAATTAGGTCATTTTCGTCCTCCCTAGGCTTATTCTTGGCCAATTAGGGTTTCTAACCAATCTTGTGCATCCAATTGGTGTTTTTGTGTCATTGGATGAACAATTAGGTCATTTTCGTCCTCCCTAGGCTAATTCTTGTCCAATTAGGGTTTCTAACCAATCTTGTGAATCAAATAGGTGTTTTTGTGTCATTGGATGAACAATTATGTCATTTTCGTCCTCCCTAGGCTAATTCTTGTCAAATTACGGTTTTTAACCAATCTTGTGCATCCAATAGGTGTTTTGTGTCATTGGATGAATATTTAGGTCATTTTTGTTCTCCCTACTCTTAATCTTGTCCAATTAGGGTTTCTAACCAATCTTGTGCATCCAATAGGTGTTTTTGTGTCATTGGATGAACAATTAGGTCATTTTCGTCCTCCCTAGGCTTATTCTTGTCCAATTAGGGTTTCTAACCAATCTTGTGCATCCAATTGGTTTTTTTGTGTCATTGGATGAACAATTAGGTCATTTTCGTCCTCCCTAGGCTAATTCTTGTCCAATTAGGGTTTCTAACCAATCTTGTGCTTCCAATAGGAGTTTTGTGTCATTGGATGAACAATTAGGTCATTTTCGTCCTCCCTAGGCTAATTCATTTCCAATTATGGTTTCTAACCAATCTTGTGCATCAAATAGGTGTTTTTGTGTCATTGGATGAACAATTAGGTCATTTTCATCCTCCCTAGGCTAATTCATGTCCAATTAGGGTTTTTAACCAATCTTGTGCATCCAATAGGTGTTTTGTGTCATTGGATGAACAATTAGGTCATTTTCGTCCTCCCTAGGCTAATTCTTGTCAAATTACGGTTTTTAACCAATCTTGTGCATCCAACAGGTGTTTTTGTGTCATTGGATGATCATTTAGTTCATTTTCGTTCTCCCTAAACTTAATCTTGTCCAATTAGGGTTTCTAACCAATCTTGTGCATCCAATAGGTCTTTTTGTGTCTTTGGATGAACAATTAGGTCATTTTCATCCTCCCTAGGCTAATTCATGTCCAATTA
>JBBPBS010000594.1:147032-183483 GCA_037974835.1 Cicer judaicum
TGTGTGATTGGATGAACAATTAGGTTATTTTCGTCCTCCCTAGGCTTATTCTTGTTCAATTAGGGTTTCTAACCAATCTTGTGCTTCAAATAGGTGTTTTTGTGTCATTGGATGAACAATTAGGTCATTTTCGTCCTCCCTAGGCTAATTCTTGTCAAATTACGGTTTTTAACCAATCTTGTGCATCCAATAGGTGTTTTTGTGTCATTGGATGATCATTTAGGTCATTTTCGTTCTCCCTAAACTCAATCTTGTCCAATTAGGGTTTTTAACCAATCTTGTGCATCCAATAGGTGTTTTGTGTCATTTGATGAACATTTAGTTCATTTTCGTCCTCCCTGGGCTTATGCTTGTCCAATTAGGGTTTTTAACCAATGTTGTGCATCCAATAGGTGTTTTTGTGTCATTAGATGAAAATTTAGGTCATTTTCGTCCTCCCTTAACTTAATCTTGTCCAATTAGCGTTTCTAACCAATCTTGTGCATCCAATAGGTGTTTTTGTGTCATTGGATGAACAATTAGGTCATTTTCGTCCTCCCTAGCCTATTTCTTATCAAATTACGGTTTTTAACCAATCTTGTGCATCCAATAGGTGTTTTTGTGTCATTGGATGATCATTTAGGTCATTTTTGTTCTCCCTACTCTTAATCTTGTCCAATTAGGGTTTGTAACCAATCTTGTGCATCCAATAGTTGTTTTTGTGTCATTGGATGAACATTTATGTCATTTTCGTCCCCTCTAAACTTAATCTTGTCCAATTATGGTTTCTAACCAATCTTGTGCATCCAATAGGTGTTTTTGTGTCATTGGATGAACAATTAGGTCATTTTCGTCCTCCCTAGGCTAATTCTTGTCCAATTAGGGTTTCTAACCAATCTTGTGCATCCAATAGGAGTTTTGTGTCATTGGATGAACAATTAGGTCATTTTCGTCCTCCCTAGGCTAATTCATTTCCAATTAGGGTTTCTAACCAATCTTGTGCATCAAATAGGTGTTTTTGTGTCATTGGATGAACAATTAGGTCATTTTCGTCCTCCCTAGGCTAATTCTTGTCCAATTAGGGTTTCTAACCAATCTTGTGAATCAAATAGGTGTTTTTGTGTCATTGGATGAACAATTATGTCATTTTCGTCCTCCCTAGGCTAATTCTTGTCAAATTAGGGTTTCTAACCAATCTTGTGCATCCAATAGGTGTTTTGTGTCATTGGATGAATATTTAGGTCATTTTTGTTCTCCCTACTCTTAATCTTGTCCAATTAGGGTTTCTAACCAATCTTGTGCATCCAATAGTTGTTTTTGTGTCATTGGATGAACATTTATGTCATTTTCGTCCCCTCTAAACATAATCTTGTCCAATTATGGTTTCTAACCAATCTTGTGCATCCAATAGGTGTTTTTGTGTCATTGGATGAACAATTAGGTCATTTTCGTCCTCCCTAGGCTAATTCTTGTCCAATTAGGGTTTCTAACCAATCTTGTGCATCCAATAGGAGTTTTGTGTCATTGGATGAACAATTAGGTCATTTTCGTCCTCCCTAGGCTAATTCATTTCCAATTAGGGTTTCTAACCAATCTTGTGCATCAAATAGGTGTTTTTGTGTCATTGGATGAACAATTAGGTCATTTTCATCCTCCCTAGGCTAATTCATGTCCAATTAGGGTTTTTAACCAATCTTGTGCATCCAATAGGTGTTTTGTGTGATTGGATGAACAGTTAGATCATTTTCGTTCTCCCTAGGCAAATTCGTGTCCAATTAGGGTTTCTAACCAATCTTGTGCATCCAATAGGTGTTTTTGTGTCATTGGATGAACAATTAGGTCATTTTCGTCCTCCCTAGGCTTATTCTTGTCTAATTAGGGTTTCTAACCAATCTTGTGCATCCAATTGGTGTTTTTGTGTCATTGGATGAACATTTATGTCATTTTCGTCCTCCCTAAACTTAATCTTGTCCAATTATGGTTTCAAACCAATCTTGTGCATCCAATAGGTGTTTTTGTGTCATTGGATGAACAATTAGGTCATTTTCGTCCTCCCTAGGCTAATTCTTGTCCAATTAGGGTTTCTTACCAATCTTGTGCATCCAATAGGAGTTTTGTGTCATTGGATGAACAATTAGGTCATTTTCGTCCTCCCTAGGCTAATTCATTTCCAATTAGGGTTTCTAACCAATCTTGTGCATCCAATAGGTGTTTTTGTGTCATTGGATGAACAATTAGGTCATTTTCATCCTCCCTAGGCTAATTCATGTCCAATTAGGGTTTTTAACCAATCTTGAGGATCCAATAGGTGTTTTTGTGTCATTGGATGAACAATTAGGTCATTTTCGTCCTCCCTAGGCTTATTCTTGGCCAATTAGGGTTTCTAACCAATCTTGTGCATCCAATTGGTTTTTTTGTGTCATTGGATGAACAATTAGGTCATTTTCGTCCTCCCTAGGCTAATTCTTGTCCAATTAGGGTTTCTAACCAATCTTGTGAAACAAATAGGTGTTTTTGTGTCATTGGATGAACAATTATGTCATTTTCGTCCTCCCTAGGCTAATTCTTGTCAAATTACGGTTTTTAACCAATCTTGTGCATCCAATAGGTGTTTTGTGTCATTGGATGAATATTTAGGTCATTTTTGTTCTCCCTTCTCTTAATCTTGTCCAATTAGGGTTTCTAACCAATCTTGTGCATCCAATAGTTGTTTTTGTGTCATTGGATGAACATTTATGTCATTTTCGTCCCCTCTAAACTTAATCTTTTCCAATTATGGTTTCTAACCAATCTTGTGCATCCAATAGGTGTTTTTGTGTCATTGGATGAACAATTAGGTCATTTTCGTCCTCCCTAGGCTAATTCTTGTCCAATTAGGGTTTCTAACCAATCTTGTGCATCCAATAGGAGTTTTGTGTCATTGGATGAACAATTAGGTCATTTTCGTCCTCCCTAGGCTAATTCATTTCCAATTAGGGTTTCTAACCAATCTTGTGCATCAAATAGGTGTTTTTGTGTCATTGGATGAACAATTAGGTCATTTTCATCCTCCCTAGGCTAATTCATGTCCAATTAGGGTTTTTAACCAATCTTGTGCATCCAATAGGTGTTTTGTGTGATTGGATGAACAGTTAGATCATTTTCGTTCTCCCTAGGCAAATTCGTGTCCAATTAGGGTTTCTAACCAATCTTGTGCATCCAATAGGTGTTTTTGTGTCATTGGATGAACAATTAGGTCATTTTTGTCCTCCCTAGGCTTATTCTTGTCTAATTAGGGTTTCTAACCAATCTTGTGCATCCAATTGGTGTTTTTGTGTCATTGGATGAACATTTATGTCATTTTCGTCCTCCCTAAACATAATCTTGTCCAATTATGGTTTCTAACCAATCTTGTGCATCCAATAGGTGTTTTTGTGTCATTGGATGAACAATTACGTCATTTTCGTCCTCCCTAGGCTAATTCTTGTCCAATTAGGGTTTCTAACCAATCTTGTGCATCCAATAGGAGTTTTGTGTCATTGGATGAACAATTAGGTCATTTTCGTCCTCCCTAGGCTAATTCATTTCCAATTAGGGTTTCTAACCAATCTTGTGCATCAAATAGGTGTTTTTGTGTCATTGGATGAACAATTAGGTCATTTTCATCCTCTTTAGGCTAATTCATGTCCAATTAGGGTTTTTAACCAATCTTGTGCATCCAATAGGTGTTTTGTGTCATTGGATGAACAATTAGGTCATTTTCGTCCTCCCTAGGCTAATTCTTGTCAAATTATGGTTTTTAACCAATCTTGTGCATCCAACAGGTGTTTTTGTGTCATTGGATGATCATTTAGTTCATTTTCGTTCTCCCTAAACTTAATCTTGTCCAATTAGGGTTTCTAACCAATCTTGTGCATCCAATAGGTGTTTTTGTGTCTTTGGATGAACAATTAGGTCATTTTCATCCTCCCTAGGCTAATTCATGTCCAATTAGGGTTTTTAACCAATCTTGTGCATCAAATAGGTGTTTTTGTGTCACTGGATGAACATTTAGGACATTTTCGTCCTCCCTAGGCTTATTCTTGTCCAATTAGGGTTTCTGACCAATCTTGTGCATCCAATAGGTGTTTTTGTGTCATTGGAGGAACAATTAGATCATTTTCCTCCTCCCTAGGCTAATTCTTGTCCAATTAGGGTTTTTAACGAATCTTGTGCATCCAATAGGTGTTTGTGTCATTGGATGAACATTTAGGTCATTTTCGTCCTCCCTACACTTAATCTTGTCCAATTAGGGTTTCTAACCATTCTTGTGCATCCAATAGTTGTTTTTGTGTCATTGGATGAAGATTTATGTCATTTTCGTCCTCCCTAAACTTAATCTTGTCCAATTAGGGTTTCTAACCAATCTTGTGCATCCAATAGGTGTTTTTGTGTCATTGGATGAACAATTAGGTCATTTTCGTCCTCCCTAGGCTTATTCTTGTCTAATTAGGGTTTCTAACCAATCTTGTGCATCCAATTGGTGTTTTTGTGTCATTGGATCAACATTTATGTCATTTTCGTCCTCCCTAAACTTAATCTTGTCCAATTATGGTTTCTAACCAATCATGTGCATCCAATAGGTGTTTTTGTGTCATTGGATGAACAATTAGGTTATTTTCGTCCTCCCTCAGCTAATTGTTGTCCAATTAGGCCTTTTGACCAATCTTGTGCGTCCAATAGGTGTTTTGTGTCATTGGATGAACCCTTAGGTCATTTTCGTCCTCCCTAGGCTTATTCTTTTCCAATTAGGGTTTCTAACCAATCTTGTGCATCCAATAGGTGTTTTTGTCTCATTGAATGAACAATTAGGTCATTTTCATCCTCCCTAGGCTAATTCATGTCCAATTAAGGTTTTTAACCAATCTTGTGCATCCAATAGGTGTTTTTGTGTCATTGGATTAACATTTAGGTCATTTTCGTCCTCCCTACACTTAATCTTGTCCAATTAGGGTTTTTAACCAATCTTGTGCATCCAATAGGTGTTTTGTGTCATTGGATGAACATTTAGGTCATTTTCGTCCTCCCTACACTTAATCTTGTCCAATTAGGGTTTCTAACCAATCTTGTGCATCCAATAGTTGTTTTTGTGTCATTGGATGAACATTTATGTCACTTTCGTCCTCCCTAAACTTAATCTTGTCCAATTAGGGTTTCTAACCAATCTTGTGCATCCAATAGGTGTTTTTGTGTCATTGGATGAACAATTAGGTCATTTTCGTCCTCCCTAGGCTTATTCTTGGCCAATTAGGGTTTCTAACCAATCTTGTGCATCCAATTGGTTTTTTTGTGTCATTGGATGAACAATTAGGTCATTTTCGTCCTCCCTAGGCTAATTCTTGTCCAATTAGGGTTTCTAACCAATCTTGTGAATCAAATAGGTGTTTTTGTGTCATTGGATGAACAATTATGTCATTTTCGTCCTCCCTAGGCTAATTCTTGTCAAATTACGGTTTTTAACCAATCTTGTGCATCCAATAGGTGTTTTGTGTCATTGGATGAATATTTAGGTCATTTTTGTTCTCCCTACTCTTAATCTTGTCCAATTAGGGTTTCTAACCAATCTTGTGCATCCAATAGTTGTTTTTGTGTCATTGGATGAACATTTATGTCATTTTCATCCCCTCTAAACTTAATCTTGTCCAATTATGGTTTCTAACCAATCTTGTGCATCCAATAGGTGTTTTTGTGTCATTGGATGAACAATTAGGTCATTTTCGTCCTCCCTAGGCTAATTCTTGTCCAATTAGGGTTTCTAACCAATCTTGTGCATCCAATAGGAGTTTTGTGTCATTGGATGAACAATTAGGTCATTTTCGTCCTCCCTAGGCTAATTCATTTCCAATTAGGGTTTCTAATCAATCTTGTGCATCCAATAGGTGTTTTTGTGTCATTGGATGAACAATTAGGTCATTTTCGTCCTCCCTAGGCTTATTCTTGTCCAATTAGGGTTTCTAACCAATCTTGTGCATCCAATAGGAGTTTTGTGTCATTGGATGAACAATTAGGTCATTTTCGTCCTCCCTAGGCTAATTCATTTCCAATTAGGGTTTCTAACCAATCTTGTGCATCCAATAGGTGTTTTTGTGTCATTGGATGAACAATTAGGTCATTTTCATCCTCCCTAGGCTAATTCATGTCCAATTAGGGTTTTTAACCAATCTTGTGCATCCAATACGTGTTTTGTGTCATTGGATGAACAGTTAGATCATTTTCGTTCTCCCTAGGCAAATTCGTGTCCAATTAGGGTTTCTAACCAATCTTGTGCATCCAATAGGTGTTTTTGTGTCATTGGATGAACAATTAGGTCATTTTCGTCCTCCCTAGGCTAATTCTTGTCCAATTAGGGTTTCTAACCAATCTTGTGCATCCAATAGGAGTTTTGTGTCATTGGATGAACAATTAGGTCATTTTCGTCCTCCCTAGGCTAATTCATTTCCAATTAGGGTTTCTAACCAATCTTGTGCATCAAATGGGTGTTTTTGTGTCATTGGATGAACAATTAGGTCATTTTCATCCTCCCTAGGCTAATTCATGTCCAATTAGGGTTTTTAACCAATCTTGTGCATCCAATAGGTGTTTTGTGTCATTGGATGAACAGTTAGATCATTTTCGTTCTCCCTAGGCAAATTCGTGTCCAATTAGGGTTTCTAACCAATCTTGTGCATCCAATAGGTGTTTTTGTGTCATTGGATGAACAATTAGGTCATTTTCGTCCTCCCTAGGCTAATTCTTGTCCAATTAGGGTTTCTAACCAATCTTGTGCATCCAATAGGAGTTTTGTGTCATTGGATGAACAATTAGGTCATTTTCGTCCTCCCTAGGCTAATTCATTTCCAATTAGGGTTTCTAACCAATCTTGTGCATCCAATAGGTGTTTTTGTGTCATTGGATGAACAATTAGGTCATTTTCATCCTCCCTAGGCTAATTCATGTCCAATTAGGGTTTTTAACCAATCTTGTGCATCCAATAGGTCTTTTGTGTCATTGGATGAACAGTTAGATCATTTTCGTTCTCCCTAGGCTAATTCTTGTCCAATTAGGGTTTCTAACAAATCTTGTGCATCCAATAGGTGTTTTTGTGTCATTGGATGAACAATTAGGTCATTTTCGTCCTCCCTAAACTTAATCTTGTCCAATTAGGGTTTCTAACCAATATTGTGCGTCCAATAGGAGTTTTGTGTCATTGGATGAACAATTAGGTCATTTTCGTCCTCCCTAGGCTAATTCATTTCCAATTAGGGTTTCTAACCAATCTTGTGCATCCAATAGGTGTTTTTGTGTCATTGGATGAACAATTAGGTCATTTTCATCCTCCCTAGGCTAATTCATGTCCAATTAGGGTTTTTAACCAATCTTGAGGATCCAATAGGTGTTTTGTGTCATTGGATGAACAATTAGGTCATTTTCGTCCTCCCTAGGCTAATTCTTGTCCAATTAGGGTTTCTAACCAATCTTGTGCATCCAATAAGTGTTTTGTGTCATTGGATGAACATTTAGGTCATTTTCGTCCTCCCTACACTTAATCTTGTCCAATTAGGGTTTCTAACCAATCTTGTGCATCCAATAGTTGTTTTTGTGTCATTGGATGAACATTTATGTCACTTTCGTCCTCCCTAAACTTAATCTTGTCCAATTAGGGTTTCTAACCAATCTTGTGCATCCAATAGGTGTTTTTGTGTCATTGGATGAACAATTAGGTCATTTTCGTCCTCCCTAGGCTTATTCTTGGCCAATTAGGGTTTCTAACCAATCTTGTGCATCCAATTGGTTTTTTTGTGTCATTGGATGAACAATTAGGTCATTTTCGTCCTCCCTAGGCTAATTCTTGTCCAATTAGGGTTTCTAACCAATCTTGTGAATCAAATAGGTGTTTTTGTGTCATTGGATGAACAATTATGTCATTTTCGTCCTCCCTAGGCTAATTCTTGTCAAACTACGGTTTTTAACCAATCTTGTGCATCCAATAGGTGTTTTGTGTCATTGGATGAATATTTAGGTCATTTTTGTTCTCCCTACTCTTAATGTTGTCGAATTAGGGTTTCTAACCAATCTTGTGCATCCAATAGTTGTTTTTGTGTCATTGGATGAACATTTATGTCATTTTCGTCCCCTCTAAACTTAATCTTGTCCAATTATGGTTTCTAACCAATCTTGTGCATCCAATAGGTGTTTTTGTGTCATTGGATGAACAATTAGGTCATTTTCGTCCTCCCTAGGCTAATTCTTGTCCAATTAGGGTTTCTAACCAATCTTGTGAATCAAATAGGTGTTTTTGTGTCATTGGATGAACAATTATGTCATTTTCGTCCTCCCTAGGCTAATTCTTGTCAAATTAGGGTTTCTAACCAATCTTGTGCATCCAATAGGTGTTTTGTGTCATTGGATGAATATTTAGGTCATTTTTGTTCTCCCTACTCTTAATCTTGTCCAATTAGGGTTTCTAACCAATCTTGTGCATCCAATAGTTGTTTTTGTGTCATTGGATGAACATTTATGTCATTTTCGTCCTCCCTAAACTTAATCTTGTCCAATTAGGGTTTCTAACCAATCTTGTGCATCCAATAGGTGTTTTTGTGTCTTTGGATGAACAATTAGGTCATTTTCATCCTCCCTAGGCTAATTCATGTCCAATTAGGGTTTTTAACCAATCTTGTGCATCCAATAGGTGTTTTGTGTCATTGGATGAACAATTAGGTCATTTTCGTCCTCCCTAGGCTAATTCTTGTCCAATTAGGGTTTCTAACCAATCTTGTGCATCCAATAGGTGTTTTGTGTCATTGGATGAACATTTAGGTCCTTTTCGTCCTCCCTAGGCTAATTCTTGTCCAATTAGGGTTTCTAACCAATCTTGTGCATCCAATAGGTGTTTTTGTGTCATTGGATGAACAATTACGTCATTTTCGTCCTCCCTAGGCTAATTCTTGTCCAATTAGGGTTTCTAACCAATCTTGTGCATCCAATAGGAGTTTTGTGTCATTGGATGAACAATTAGGTCATTTTCGTCCTCCCTAGGCTAATTCATTTCCAATTAGGGTTTCTAACCAATCTTGTGCATCCAATAGGTGTTTTTGTGTCATTGGATGAACATTTAGGTCATTTTTGTTCTCCCTACACTTAATCTTGTCCAATTAGGGTTTCTAACCAATCTTGTGCATCCAATAGTTGTTTTTGTGTCATTGGATGAACATTTATGTCATTTTCGTCCTCCCTAAACTTAATCTTGTCCAATTATGGTTTCTAACCAATCTAGTGCATCCAATAGGTGTTTTTGTGTCATTGGATGAACAATTAGGACATTTTCGTCCTCCCTAGGCTAATTCTTGTCCAATTAGGGTTTCTAACCAATCTTGTGCATCCAATAGGAGTTTTGTGTCATTGGATGAACAATTAGGTCATTTTCGTCCTCCCTAGGCTAATTCATTTCCAATTAGGGTTTCTAACCAATCTTGTGCATCCAATAGTTGTTTTTGTGTCATTGGATGAACATTTATGTCATTTTCGCCCTCCCTAAACTTAATCTTGTCCAATTAGGGTTTCTAACCAATCTTGTGCATCCAATAGGTGTTTTTGTGTCATTGGATGAACAATTAGGTCATTTTCGTCCTCCCTAGGCTTATTCTTGTCCAATTAGGGTTTCTAACCAATCTTGTGCATCCAATAGGTTTTTTTGTGTCATTGGATGAACAATTAGGTCATTTTCGTCCTCCCTAGGCTAATTCTTGTCCAATTAGGGTTTCTAACCAATCTTGTGAATCAAATAGGTGTTTTTGTGTCATTGGATGAACAATTATGTCATTTTCGTCCTCCCTAGGCTAATTCTTGTCAAATTACGGTTTTTAACCAATCTTGTGCATCCAATAGGTGTTTTGTGTCATTGGATGAATATTTAGGTCATTTTTGTTCTCCCTACTCTTAATCTTGTCCAATTAGGGTTTCTAACCAATCTTGTGCATCCAATAGGTGTTTTTGTGTCATTGGATGAACAATTAGGTCATTTTCGTCCTCCCTAGGCTTATTCTTGTCTAATTAGGGTTTCTAACCAATCTTGTGCATCCAATTGGTGTTTTTGTGTCATTGGATGAACATTTATGTCATTTTCGTCCTCCCTAAACTTAATCTTGTCCAATTATGGTTTCTAACCAATCTTGTGCATCCAATAGGTGTTTTTGTGTCATTGGATGAACAATTAGGTCATTTTCGTCCTCCCTAGGCTAATTCTTGTCCAATTAGGGTTTCTAACCAATCTTGTGCATCCAATAGGAGTTTTGTGTCATTGGATAAACAATTAGGTCATTTTCGTCCTCCCTAGGCTAATTCATTTCCAATTAGGGTTTCTAACCAATCTTGTGCATCAAATAGGTGTTTTTGTGTCATTGGATGAACAATTAGGTCATTTTCATCCTCTTTAGGCTAATTCATGTCCAATTAGGGTTTTTAACCAATCTTGTGCATCCAATAGGTGTTTTGTGTCATTGGATGAACAATTAGGTCATTTTCGTCCTCCCAAGGCTAATTCTTGTCAAATTATGGTTTTTAACCAATCTTGTGCATCCAACAGGTGTTTTTGTGTCATTGGATGATCATTTAGTTCATTTTCGTTCTCCCTAAACTTAATCTTGTCCAATTAGGGTTTCTAACCAATCTTGTGCATCCAATAGGTGTTTTTGTGTCTTTGGATGAACAATTAGGTCATTTTCATCCTCCCTAGGCTAATTCATGTCCAATTAGGGTTTTTAACCAATCTTGTGCATCAAATAGGTGTTTTTGTGTCACTGGATGAACATTTAGGACATTTTCGTCCTCCCTAGGCTTATGCTTGTCCAATTAGGGTTTCTGACCAATCTTGTGCATCCAATAGGTGTTTTTGTGTCATTGGAGGAACAATTAGATCATTTTCCTCCTCCCTAGGCTAATTCTTGTCCAATTAGGATTTTTAACGAATCTTGTGCATCCAATAGGTGTTTGTGTCATTGGATGAACATTTAGGTCATTTTCGTCCTCCCTACACTTAATCTTGTCCAATTAGGGTTTCTAACCATTCTTGTGCATCCAATAGTTGTTTTTGTGTCATTGGATGAAGATTTATGTCATTTTCGTCCTCCCTAAACTTAATCTTGTCCAATTAGGGTTTCTAACCAATCTTGTGCATCCAATAGGTGTTTTTGTGTCATTGGATGAACAATTAGGTCATTTTCGTCCTCCCTAGGCTTATTCTTGTCTAATTAGGGTTTCTAATCAATCTTGTGCATCCAATTGGTGTTTTTGTGTCATTGGATGAACATTTATGTCATTTTCGTCCTCCCTAAACTTAATCTTGTCCAATTATGGTTTCTAACCAATCTTGTGCATCCAATAGGTGTTTTGTGTCATTGGATGAACAGTTAGATCATTTTCGTTCTCCCTAGGCAAATTCGTGTCCAATTAGGGTTTCTAACCAATCTTGTGCATCCAATAGGTGTTTTTGTGTCATTGGATGAACAATTAGGTCATTTTTGTCCTCCCTAGGCTTATTCTTGTCTAATTAGGGTTTCTAACCAATCTTGTGCATCCAATTGGTGTTTTTGTGTCATTGGATGAACATTTATGTCATTTTCGTCCTCCCTAAACTTAATCTTGTCCAATTATGGTTTCTAACCAATCTTGTGCATCCAATAGGTGTTTTTGTGTCATTGGATGAACAATTACGTCATTTTCGTCCTCCCTAGGCTAATTCTTGTCCAATTAGGGTTTCTAACCAATCTTGTGCATCCAATAGGAGTTTTGTGTCATTGGATGAACAATTAGGTCATTTTCGTCCTCCCTAGGCTAATTCATTTCCAATTAGGGTTTCTAACCAATCTTGTGCATCCAATAGGTGTTTTTGTGTCATTGGATGAACAATTAGGTCATTTTCATCCTCCCTAGGCTAATTCATGTCCAATTAGGGTTTTTAACCAATCTTGAGAATCCAATAGGTGTTTTGTGTCATTGGATGAACAATTAGGTCATTTTCGTCCTCCCTAGGCTAATTCTTGTCCAATTAGGGTTTCTAACCAATCTTGTGCATCCAATAAGTGTTTTGTGTCATTGGATGAACATTTAGGTCATTTTCGTCCTCCCTACACTTAATCTTGTCCAATTAGGGTTTCTAACCAATCTTGTGCATCCAATAGTTGTTTTTGTGTCATTGGATGAACATTTATGTCACTTTCGTCCTCCCTAAACTTAATCTTGTCCAATTAGGGTTTCTAACCAATCTTGTGCATCCAATAGGTGTTTTTGTGTCATTGGATGAACAATTAGGTCATTTTCGTCCTCCCTAGGCTTATTCTTGGCCAATTAGGGTTTCTAACCAATCTTGTGCATCCAATTGGTTTTTTTGTGTCATTGGATGAACAATTAGGTCATTTTCGTCCTCCCTAGGCTAATTCTTGTCCAATTAGGGTTTCTAACCAATCTTGTGCATCCAATAGGAGTTTTGTGTCATTGGATGAACAATTAGGTCATTTTCGTCCTCCCTAGGCTAATTCATTTCCAATTAGGGTTTCTAACCAATCTTGTGCATCCAACAGTTGTTTTTGTGTCATTGGATGAACATTTATGTCATTTTCGTCCTCCCTAAACTTAATCTTGTCCAATTATGGTTTCTAACCAATCTTGTGCATCCAATAGGTGTTTTTGTGTCATTGGATGAACAATTAGGTCATTTTCGTCCTCCCTAGGCTAATTCTTGTCCAATTAGGGTTTCTAACCAATCTTGTGCATCCAATAGGAGTTTTGTGTCATTGGATGAACAATTAGGTCATTTTCGTCCTCCCTAGGCTAATTCATTTCCAATTAGGGTTTCTAACCAATCTTGTGCATCAAATGGGTGTTTTTGTGTCATTGGATGAACAATTAGGTCATTTTCATCCTCCCTAGGCTAATTCATGTCCAATTAGGGTTTTTAACCAATCTTGTGCATCCAATAGGTGTTTTGTGTCATTGGATGAACAGTTAGATCATTTTCGTTCTCCCTAGGCAAATTCGTGTCCAATTAGGGTTTCTAACCAATCTTGTGCATCCAATAGGTGTTTTTGTGTCATTGGATGAACAATTAGGTCATTTTCGTCCTCCCTAGGCTAATTCTTGTCCAATTAGGGTTTCTAACCAATCTTGTGCATCCAATAGGAGTTTTGTGTCATTGGATGAACAATTAGGTCATTTTCGTCCTCCCTAGGCTAATTCATTTCCAATTAGGGTTTCTAACCAATCTTGTGCATCCAATAGGTGTTTTTGTGTCATTGGATGAACAATTAGGTCATTTTCATCCTCCCTAGGCTAATTCATGTCCAATTAGGGTTTTTAACCAATCTTGTGCATCCAATAGGTCTTTTGTGTCATTGGATGAACAGTTAGATCATTTTCGTTCTCCCTAGGCTAATTCTTGTCCAATTAGGGTTTCTAACAAATCTTGTGCATCCAATAGGTGTTTTTGTGTCATTGGATGAACAATTAGGTCATTTTCGTCCTCCCTAAACTTAATCTTGTCCAATTAGGGTTTCTAACCAATATTGTGCGTCCAATAGGAGTTTTGTGTCATTGGATGAACAATTAGGTCATTTTCGTCCTCCCTAGGCTAATTCATTTCCAATTAGGGTTTCTAACCAATCTTGTGCATCCAATAGGTGTTTTTGTGTCATTGGATGAACAATTAGGTCATTTTCATCCTCCCTAGGCTAATTCATGTCCAATTAGGGTTTTTAACCAATCTTGTGCATCCAATACGTGTTTTGTGTCATTGGATGAACAGTTAGATCATTTTCGTTCTCCCTAGGCAAATTCGTGTCCAATTAGGGTTTCTAACCAATCTTGTGCATCCAATAGGTGTTTTTGTGTCATTGGATGAACAATTAGGTCATTTTCGTCCTCCCTAGGCTTATTCTTGTCTAATTAGGGTTTCTAACCAATCTTGTGCATCCAATTGGTGTTTTTGTGTCATTGGATGAACATTTATGTCATTTTCGTCCTCCCTAAACTTAATCTTGTCCAATTATGGTTTCTAACCAATCTTGTGCATCCAATAGGTGTTTTTGTGTCATTGGATGAACAATTAGGTCATTTTCGTCCTCCCTAGGCTAATTCTTGTCCAATTAGGGTTTCTAACCAATCTTGTGCATCCAATAGGAGTTTTGTGTCATTGGATAAACAATTAGGTCATTTTCGTCCTCCCTAGGCTAATTCATTTCCAATTAGGGTTTCTAACCAATCTTGTGCATCAAATAGGTGTTTTTGTGTCATTGGATGAACAATTAGGTCATTTTCATCCTCTTTAGGCTAATTCATGTCCAATTAGGGTTTTTAACCAATCTTGTGCATCCAATAGGTGTTTTGTGTCATTGGATGAACAATTAGGTCATTTTCGTCCTCCCAAGGCTAATTCTTGTCAAATTATGGTTTTTAACCAATCTTGTGCATCCAACAGGTGTTTTTGTGTCATTGGATGATCATTTAGTTCATTTTCGTTCTCCCTAAACTTAATCTTGTCCAATTAGGGTTTCTAACCAATCTTGTGCATCCAATAGGTGTTTTTGTGTCTTTGGATGAACAATTAGGTCATTTTCATCCTCCCTAGGCTAATTCATGTCCAATTAGGGTTTTTAACCAATCTTGTGCATCAAATAGGTGTTTTTGTGTCACTGGATGAACATTTAGGACATTTTCGTCCTCCCTAGGCTTATGCTTGTCCAATTAGGGTTTCTGACCAATCTTGTGCATCCAATAGGTGTTTTTGTGTCATTGGAGGAACAATTAGATCATTTTCCTCCTCCCTAGGCTAATTCTTGTCCAATTAGGATTTTTAACGAATCTTGTGCATCCAATAGGTGTTTGTGTCATTGGATGAACATTTAGGTCATTTTCGTCCTCCCTACACTTAATCTTGTCCAATTAGGGTTTCTAACCATTCTTGTGCATCCAATAGTTGTTTTTGTGTCATTGGATGAAGATTTATGTCATTTTCGTCCTCCCTAAACTTAATCTTGTCCAATTAGGGTTTCTAACCAATCTTGTGCATCCAATAGGTGTTTTTGTGTCATTGGATGAACAATTAGGTCATTTTCGTCCTCCCTAGGCTTATTCTTGTCTACTTAGGGTTTCTAACCAATCTTGTGCATCCAATTGGTGTTTTTGTGTCATTGGATGAACAATTAGGTCATTTTCGTCCTCCCTAGGCTAATTCTTGTCCAATTAGGGTTTCTAACCAATCTTGTGAATCAAATAGGTGTTTTTGTGTCATTGGATGAACAATTATGTCATTTTCGTCCTCCCTAGGCTAATTCTTGTCAAATTATGGTTTTTAACCAATCTTGTGCATCCAATAGGTGTTTTGTGTCATTGGATGAACATTTAGGTCATTTTTGTTCTCCCTACTCTTAATCTTGTCCAATTAGGGTTTCTAACCAATCTTGTGCATCCAATAGGTGTTTTTGTGTCATTGGATGAACAATTAGGTCATTTTCGTCCTCCCTAGGCTTATTCTTGTCCAATTAGGGTTTCTAACCAATCTTGTGAATCAAATAGGTGTTTTTGTGTCATTGGATGAACAATTATGTCATTTTCGTCCTCCCTAGGCTAATTCTTGTCAAATTACGGTTTTTAACCAATCTTGTGCATCCAATAGGTGTTTTGTGTCATTGCATGAACATTTAGGTCATTTTTGTTCTCCCTACTCTTAATCTTGTCCAATTAGGGTTTCTAACCAATCTTGTGCATCCAATTGTTGTTTTTGTGTCATTGGATGAACATTTATGTCATTTTCGTCCTCCCTAAACTTAATCTTGTCCAATTATGGTTTCTAACCAATCTTGTGCATCCAATAGGTGTTTTTGTGTCATTGGATGAACAATTAGGTCATTTTCGTCCTCCCTAGGCTAATTCTTGTCCAATTAGGGTTTCTAACCAATCTTGTGAATCAAATAGGTGTTTTTGTGTCATTGGATGAACAATTATGTCATTTTCGTCCTCCCTAGGCTAATTCTTGTCAAATTAGGGTTTCTAACCAATCTTGTGCATCCAATAGGTGTTTTGTGTCATTGGATGAATATTTAGGTCATTTTTGTTCTCCCTACTCTTAATCTTGTCCAATTAGGGTTTCTAACCAATCTTGTGCATCCAATAGTTGTTTTTGTGTCATTGGATGAACATTTATGTCATTTTCGTCCCCTCTAAACTTAATCTTGTCCAATTAGGGTTTCTAACCAATCTTGTGCATCCAATAGGTGTTTTTGTGTCATTGGATGAACAATTAGGTCATTTTCGTCCTCCCTAGGCTAATTCTTGTCCAATTAGGGTTTCTAACCAATCTTGTGAATCAAATAGGTGTTTTTGTGTCATTGGAGGAACAATTATGTCATTTTCGTCCTCCCTAGGCTAATTCTTGTCCAATTAGGATTTCTAACCAATCTTGTGAATCAAATAGGTGTTTTTGTGTCATTGGATGAACAATTATGTCATTTTCGTCCTCCCTAGGCTAATTCTTGTCAAATTACGGTTTTTAACCAATCTTGTGCATCCAATAGGTGTTTTGTGTCATTGGATGAATATTTAGGTCATTTTTGTTCTCCCTACTCTTAATCTTGTCCAATTAGGGTTTCTAACCAATCTTGTGCATCCAATAGTTGTTTTTCTGTCATTGGATGAACATTTATGTCATTTTCGTCCCCTCTAAACTTAATCTTGTCCAATTATGGTTTCTAACCAATCTTGTGCATCCAATAGGTGTTTTTGTGTCATTGGATGAACAATTAGGTCATTTTCGTCCTCCCTAGGCTAATTCTTGTCCAATTAGGGTTTCTAACCAATCTTGTGCATCCAATAGGAGTTTTGTGTCATTGGATGAACAATTAGGTCATTTTCGTCCTCCCTAGGCTAATTCATTTCCAATTAGGGTTTCTAACCAATCTTGTGCATCAAATAGGTGTTTTTGTGTCATTGGATGAACAATTAGGTCATTTTCATCCTCTTTAGGCTAATTCATGTCCAATTAGGGTTTTTAACCAATCTTGTGCATCCAATAGGTGTTTTGTGTCATTGGATGAACAATTAGGTCATTTTCGTCCTCCCAAGGCTAATTCTTGTCAAATTATGGTTTTTAACCAATCTTGTGCATCCAACAGGTGTTTTTGTGTCATTGGATGATCATTTAGTTCATTTTCGTTCTCCCTAAACTTAATCTTGTCCAATTAGAGTTTCTAACCAATCTTGTGCATCCAATAGGTGTTTTTGTGTCTTTGGATGAACAATTAGGTCATTTTCATCCTCCCTAGGCTAATTCATGTCCAATTAGGGTTTTTAACCAATCTTGTGCATCAAATAGGTGTTTTTGTGTCACTGGATGAACATTTAGGACATTTTCGTCCTCCCTAGGCTTATGCTTGTCCAATTAGGGTTTCTGACCAATCTTGTGCATCCAATAGGTGTTTTTGTGTCATTGGAGGAACAATTAGATCATTTTCCTCCTCCCTAGGCTAATTCTTGTCCAATTAGGGTTTTTAACGAATCTTGTGCATCCAATAGGTGTTTGTGTCATTGGATGAACATTTAGGTCATTTTCGTCCTCCCTACACTTAATCTAGTCCAATTAGGGTTTCTAACCATTCTTGTGCATCCAATAGTTGTTTTTGTGTCATTGGATGAAGATTTATGTCGTTTTCGTCCTCCCTAAACTTAATCTTGTCCAATTAGGGTTTCTAACCAATCTTGTGCATCCAATAGGTGTTTTTGTGTCATTGGATGAACAATTAGGTCATTTTCGTCCTCCCTAGGCTTATTCTTGTCTAATTAGGGTTTCTAATCAATCTTGTGCATCCAATTGGTGTTTTTGTGTCATTGGATGAACATTTATGTCATTTTCGTCCTCCCTAAACTTAATCTTGTCCAATTATGGTTTCTAACCAATCTTGTGCATCCAATAGGTGTTTTTGTGTCATTGGATGAACAATTAGGTCATTTTCGTCCTCCCTAGGCTAATTCTTGTCCAATTAGGGTTTCTAACCAATCTTGTGCATCCAATAGGAGTTTTGTGTCATTGGATGAACAATTAGGTCATTTTCGTCCTCCCTAGGCTAATTCATTTCCAATTAGGGTTTCTAACCAATCTTGTGCAACCAATAGGTGTTTTTGTGTCATTGGATGAACAATTAGGTCATTTTCATCCTCCCTAGGCTAATTCATGTCCAATTAGGGTTTTTAACCAATCTTGAGGATCCAATAGGTGTTTTGTGTCATTGGATGAACAATTAGGTCATTTTCGTCCTCCCTAGGCTAATTCTTGTCCAATTAGGGTTTCTAACCAATCTTGTGCATCCAATAAGTGTTTTGTGTCATTGGATGAACATTTAGGTCATTTTCGTCCTCCCTACACTTAATCTTGTCCAATTAGGGTTTCTAACCAATCTTGTGCATCCAATAGTTGTTTTTGTGTCATTGGATGAACATTTATGTCACTTTCGTCCTCCCTAAACTTAATCTTGTCCAATTAGGGTTTCTAACCAATCTTGTGCATCCAATAGGTGTTTTTGTGTCATTGGATGAACAATTAGGTCATTTTCGTCCTCCCTAGGCTTATTCTTGGCCAATTAGGGTTTCTAACCAATCTTGTGCATCCAATTGGTGTTTTTGTGTCATTGGATGAACAATTAGGTCATTTTCGTCCTCCCTAGGCTAATTCTTGTCCAATTAGGGTTTCTAACCAATCTTGTGAATCAAATAGGTGTTTTTGTGTCATTGGATGAACAATTATGTCATTTTCGTCCTCCCTAGGCTAATTCTTGTCAAATTACGGTTTTTAACCAATCTTGTGCATCCAATAGGTGTTTTGTGTCATTGGATGAATATTTAGGTCATTTTTGTTCTCCCTACTCTTAATCTTGTCCAATTAGGGTTTCTAACCAATCTTGTGCATCCAATAGTTGTTTTTGTGTCATTGGATGAACATTTATGTCATTTTCGTCCCCTCTAAACTTAATCTTGTCCAATTATGGTTTCTAACCAATCTTGTGCATCCAATAGGTGTTTTTGTGTCATTGGATGAACAATTAGGTCATTTTCGTCCTCCCTAGGCTAATTCTTGTCCAATTAGGGTTTCTAACCAATCTTGTGCATCCAATAGGAGTTTTGTGTCATTGGATGAACAATTAGATCATTTTCGTCCTCCCTAGGCTAATTCATTTCCAATTAGGGTTTCTAACCAATCTTGTGCATCAAATAGGTGTTTTTGTGTCATTGGATGAACAATTAGGTCATTTTCATCCTCCCTAGGCTAATTCATGTCCAATTAGGGTTTTTAACCAATCTTGTTCATCCAATAGGTGTTTTGTGTCATTGGATGAACAGTTAGATCATTTTCGTTCTCCCTAGGCAAATTCGTGTCCAATTAGGGTTTCTAACCAATCTTGTGCATCCAATAGGTGTTTTTGTGTCATTGGATGAACAATTAGGTCATTTTCGTCCTCCCTAGGCTAATTCTTGTCCAATTAGGGTTTCTAACCAATCTTGTGCATCCAATAGGAGTTTTGTGTCATTGGATGAACAATTAGGTCATTTTCGTCCTCCCTAGGCTAATTCATTTCCAATTAGGGTTTCTAATCAATCTTGTGCATCCAATAGGTGTTTTTGTGTCATTGGATGAACATTTATGTCACTTTCGTCCTCCCTAAACTTAATCTTGTCCAATTAGGGTTTCTAACCAATCTTGTGCATCCAATAGGTGTTTTTGTGTCATTGGATGAACAATTAGGTCATTTTCGTCCTCCCTAGGCTTATTCTTGTCTAATTAGGGTTTCTAACCAATCTTGTGCATCCAATTGGTGTTTTTGTGTCATTGGATGAACATTTATGTCATTTTCGTCCTCCCTAAACTTAATCTTGTCCAATTATGGTTTCTAACCAATCTTGTGCATCCAATAGGTGTTTTTGTGTCATTGGATGAACAATTAGGTCATTTTCATCCTCCCTAGGCTAATTCATGTCCAATTAGGGTTTTTAACCAATCTTGTGCATCCAATACGTGTTTTGTGTCATTGGATGAACAGTTAGATCATTTTCGTTCTCCCTAGGCAAATTCGTGTCCAATTAGGGTTTCTAACCAATCTTGTGCATCCAATAGGTGTTTTTGTGTCATTGGATGAACAATTAGGTCATTTTCGTCCTCCCTAGGCTTATTCTTGTCCAATTAGGGTTTCTAACCAATCTTGTGCATCCAATAGGTGTTTTGTGTCATTGGATGAACAATTAGGTCATTTTCGTCCTCCCTAGGCTTATTCTTGTCCAATTAGGGTTTCTAACCAATCTTGTGCATCCAATAGGTGTTTTTGTGTCATTGGATGAACAATTAGGTCATTTTCGTCCTCCCTAGGCTAATTCTTGTCCAATTAGGGTTTCTAACCAATCTTGTGCATCCAAAAGGTGGTTTATGTCATTGGATGAACAATTAGGTCATTTTCGTGCTTCCTAGGCTTATTCTTGTGCAATTAGGGTTTTTAACCAATCTTGTGCATCCAATAGGTTTTATGTGTCATTGGATGAAGATTTAGGTCATTTTCGTCCTCCCTACACTTAATCTTGTCCAATGAAGGGTTTTTAACCAATCTTGTGCATCCAATAGGTCTTTTGTGTCATTGGATGACCATTTAGGTCATTTTCGTCCTCCCTAAACTTAATCTTGTCCAATTAGGGTTTCTAACCAATCTTGTGCATCCAATAGGTGTTTTTGTGTCATTGGATGAACAATTAGGTCATTTTCGTCCTCCCTAGGCTAATTCTTGTCCAATTAGGGTTTCTAACCAATCTTGTGCATCCAATAGGTGTTTTGTGTCATTGGATGAACAATTAGGTCATTTTCGTCCTCCCTAGGCTAATTCATTTCCAATTAGGGTTTCTAACCAATCTTGTGCATCAAATAGGTGTTTTTGTGTCATTGGATGAACAATTAGGTCATTTTCATCCTCCCTAGGCTAATTCTTGTCCAATTAGGGTTTTTAACCAATCTTGTTCATCCAATAGGTGTTTTGTGTCATTGGATGAACAGTTAGATCATTTTGGTTCTCCCTAGGCAAATTCGTGTCCAATTAGGGTTTCTAACCAATCTTGTGCATCCAATAGGTGTTTTTGTGTCATTGGATGAACAATTAGGTCATTTTCGTCCTCCCTAGGCTAATTCTTGTCCAATTAGGGTTTCTAACCAATCTTGTGCATCCAATAGGTGTTTTGTCTCATTGGATGAACAGTTAGGTCATTTTCGTCCTCGCTAGGCTTATTCTTGTGTAATTAGGGTTTTTAACCAATCTTGTGCATCCAATAGGTTTTTTGTGTCATTGGATGAAGATTTAGGTCATTTTCGTCCTCCCTAAACTTAATCTTGTCCAATTAGGGTTTTTAACCAATCTTCTGCATCCAATAGGTGTTTTATGTCATTTCATGAACATTTACGTCATTTGCGTCCTCCTTAAACTTAATCTTGTCCAATTAGGGTTTCTAACCAATCTTGTGCATCCAATAGGTGTTTTTGTGTCATTGGATGAACAATTAGGTCATTTTCGTCCTCCCTAGGCTAATTCTTGTCCAATTAGGGTTTCTAACCAATCTTGTGCATCCAATAGGTGTTTTGTGTCATTGGATGAACATTTAGGTCATTTTCGTCCTTCCTAAACTTAATCTTGTCCAATTAGGGTTTCTAGGCAATCTTGTGCATCTAATAGGTGTTTTTGTGTCATTGGAAGAACAATTAGGTGATTTTCGTCCTCCCTAAGCTAATTCTTGTCCAATTAGGGTTTCTAACCAATCTTGTGCATCCAATAGGTGTTTTTGTGTCATTGGATGAACAATTAGGTCATTTTCGTCCTCCCTAGGCTAATTCTTGTCCAATTAGGGTTTCTAACCAATCTTGTGCATCCAATAGGTGTTTTTCTGTCATTGGATGAACAATTAGGTCATTTTCGTCCTCCCTAGGCTTATGCTTGTCCAATTAGGGTTTCTAACCAATCTTGTGCATCCAATAGGTGTTTTTGTGTCATTGGATGAACATTTAGGTCATTTTCGTCCTCCCTAGGCTAATTCTTGTCCAATTAGGGTTTCTAACCAATCTTGTGCATCCAATAGGAGTTTTGTGTCATTGGATGAACAATTAGGTCATTTTCGTCCTCCCTAGGCTAATTCATTTCCAATTAGGGTTTCTAACCAATCTTGTGCATCAAATAGGTGTTTTTGTGTCATTGGATGAACAATTAGGTCATTTTCGTCCTCCCTAGGCTAATTCTTGTCCAATTAGGGTTTCTAACCAATCTTGTGAATCAAATAGGTGTTTTTGTGTCATTGGATGAACAATTATGTGATTTTCGTCCTCCCTAGGCTAATTCTTGTCAAATTACGGTTTTTAACCAATCTTGTGCATCCAATAGGTGTTTTGTGTCATTGGATGAATATTTAGGTCATTTTTGTTCTCCCTACTCTTAATCTTGTCCAATTAGGGTTTCTAACCAATCTTGTGCATCCAATAGTTGTTTTTGTGTCATTGGATGAACATTTATGTCATTTTCGTCCCCTCTAAACTTAATCTTGTCCAATTATGGTTTCTAACCAATCTTGTGCATCCAATAGGTGTTTTTGTGTCATTGGATGAACAATTAGGTCATTTTCGTCCTCCCTAGGCTTATTCTTGGCCAATTAGGGTTTCTAACCAATCTTGTGCATCCAATTGGTTTTTTTGTGTCATTGGATGAACAATTAGGTCATTTTCGTCCTCCCTAGGCTAATTCTTGTCCAATTAGGGTTTCTAACCAATCTTGTGAATCAAATAGGTGTTTTTGTGTCATTGGATGAACAATTATGTCATTTTCGTCCTCCCTAGGCTAATTCTTGTCAAATTACGGTTTTTAACCAATCTTGTGCATCCAATAGGTGTTTTGTGTCATTGGATGAATATTTAGGTCATTTTTGTTCTCCCTACTCTTAATCTTGTCCAATTAGGGTTTCTAACCAATCTTTTGCATCCAATAGTTGTTTTTGTGTCATTGGATGAACATTTATGTCATTTTCATCCCCTCTAAACTTAATCTTGTCCAATTATGGTTTCTAACCAATCTTGTGCATCCAATAGGTGTTTTTGTGTCATTGGATGAACAATTAGGTCATTTTCGTCCTCCCTAGGCTTATTCTTGGCCAATTAGGGTTTCTAACCAATCTTGTGCATCCAATAGGAGTTTTGTGTCATTGGATGAACAATTAGGTCATTTTCGTCCTCCCTAGGCTAATTCATTTCCAATTAGGGTTTCTAACCAATCTTGTGCATCAAATAGGTGTTTTTGTGTCATTGGATGAACAATTAGGTCATTTTCATCCTCCCTAGGCTAATTCATGTCCAATTAGGGTTTTTAACCAATCTTGTGCATCCAATAGGTGTTTTGTGTCATTGGATGAACAGTTAGATAATTTTCGTTCTCCCTAGGCAAATTTGTGTCCAATTAGGGTTTCTAACCAATCTTGTGCATCCAATAGGTGTTTTTGTGTCATTGGATGAACAATTAGGTCATTTTCGTCCTCCCTAGGCTAATTCTTGTCCAATTAGGGTTTCTAACCAATCTTGTGCATCCAATAGGAGTTTTGTGTCATTGGATGAACAATTAGGTCATTTTCGTCCTCCCTAGGCTAATTCATTTCCAATTAGGGTTTCTAACCAATCTTGTGCATCAAATAGGTGTTTTTGTGTCATTGGATGAACAATTAGGTCATTTTCATCCTCTTTAGGCTAATTCATGTCCAATTAGGGTTTTTAACCAATCTTGTGCATCCAATAGGTGTTTTGTGTCATTGGATGAACAATTAGGTCATTTTCGTCCTCCCAAGGCAAATTCTTGTCAAATTATGGTTTTTAACCAATCTTGTGCATCCAACAGGTGTTTTTGTGTCATTGGATGATCATTTAGTTCATTTTCGTTCTCCCTAAACTTAATCTTGTCCAATTAGGGTTTCTAACCAATCTTGTGCATCCAATAGGTGTTTTTGTGTCTTTGGATGAACAATTAGGTCATTTTCATCCTCCCTAGGCTAATTCATGTCCAATTAGGGTTTTTAACCAATCTTGTGCATCAAATAGGTGTTTTTGTGTCACTGGATGAACATTTAGGACATTTTCGTCCTCCCTAGGCTTATGCTTGTCCAATTAGGGTTTCTGACCAATCTTGTGCATCCAATAGGTGTTTTTGTGTCATTGGAGGAACAATTAGATCATTTTCCTCCTCCCTAGGCTAATTCTTGTCCAATTAGGGTTTTTATCGAATCTTGTGCATCCAATAGGTGTTTGTGTCATTGGATGAACATTTAGGTCATTTTCGTCCTCCCTACACTTAATCTTGTCCAATTAGGGTTTCTAACCATTCTTGTGCATCCAATAGTTGTTTTTGTGCCATTGGATGAAGATTTATGTCATTTTCGTCCTCCCTAAACTTAATCTTGTCCAATTAGGGTTTCTAACCAATCTTGTGCATCCAATAGGTGTTTTTGTGTCATTGGATGAACAATTAGGTCATTTTCGTCCTCCCTAGGCTTATTCTTGTCTAATTAGGGTTTCTAACCAATCTTGTGCATCCAATTGGTGTTTTTGTGTCATTGGATGAACATTTATGTCATTTTCGTCCTCCCTAAACTTAATCTTGTCCAATCATGGTTTCTAACCAATCTTGTGCATCCAATAGGTGTTTTTGTGTCATTGGATGAACAATTAGGTCATTTTCGTCCTCCCTAGGCTAATTCTTGTCCAATTAGGGTTTCTAACCAATCTTGTGCATCCAATAGGAGTTTTGTGTCATTGGATGAACAATTAGGTCATTTTCGTCCTCCCTAGGCTAATTCATTTCCAATTAGGGTTTCTAACCAATCTTGTGCATCCAATAGGTGTTTTTGTGTCATTGGATGAACAATTAGGTCATTTTCATCCTCCCTAGGCTAATTCATGTCCAATTAGGGTTTTTAACCAATCTTGTGCATCCAATAGGTCTTTTGTGTCATTGGATGAACAGTTAGATCATTTTCGTTCTCCCTAGGCTAATTCTTGTCCAATTAGGGTTTCTAACAAATCTTGTGCATCCAATAGGTGTTTTTGTGTCATTGGATGAACAATTAGGTCATTTTCGTCCTCCCTAAACTTAATCTTGTCCAATTAGGGTTTCTAACCAATATTGTGCGTCCAATAGGAGTTTTGTGTCATTGGATGAACAATTAGGTCATTTTCGTCCTCCCTAGGCTAATTCATTTCCAATTAGGGTTTCTAACCAATCTTGTGCATCAAATAGGTGTTTTTGTGTCATTGGATGAACAATTAGGTCATTTTCATCCTCCCTAGGCTAATTCTTGTCCAATTAGGGTTTTTAACCAATCTTGTTCATCCAATAGGTGTTTTGTGTCATTGGATGAACAGTTAGATCATTTTGGTTCTCCCTAGGCAAATTCGTGTCCAATTAGGGTTTCTAACCAATCTTGTGCATCCAATAGGTGTTTTTGTGTCATTGGATGAACAATTAGGTCATTTTCGTCCTCCCTAGGCTAATTCTTGTCCAATTAGGGTTTCTAACCAATCTTGTGCATCCAATAGGAGTTTTGTGTCATTGGATGAACAATTAGGTCATTTTCGTCCTCCCTAGGCTAATTCATTTCCAATTAGGGTTTCTAATCAATCTTGTGCATCCAATAGGTGTTTTTGTGTCATTGGATGAACATTTATGTCACTTTCGTCCTCCCTAAACTTAATCTTGTCCAATTAGGGTTTCTAACCAATCTTGTGCATCCAATAGGTGTTTTTGTGTCATTGGATGAACAATTAGGTCATTTTCGTCCTCCCTAGGCTTATTCTTGGCCAATTAGGGTTTCTAACCAATCTTGTGCATCCAATTGGTTTTTTTGTGTCATTGGATGAACAATTAGGTCATTTTCGTCCTCCCTAGGCTAATTCTTGTCCAATTAGGGTTTCTAACCAATCTTGTGCATCCAATAGGAGTTTTGTGTCATTGGATGAACAATTAGGTCATTTTTGTCCTCCCTAGGCTAATTCATTTCCAATTAGGGTTTCTAACCAATCTTGTGCATCAAATAGGTGTTTTTGTGTCATTGGATGAACAATTAGGTCATTTTCATCCTCCCTAGGCTAATTCATGTCCAATTAGGGTTTTTAACCAATCTTGTGCATCCAATAGGTGTTTTGTGTCATTGGATGAACAATTAGGTCATTTTCGTCCTCCCTAGGCTAATTCTTGTCAAATTACGGTTTTTAACCAATCTTGTGCATCCAACAGGTGTTTTTGTGTCATTGGATGATCATTTAGTTCATTTTCGTTCTCCCTAAACTTAATCTTGTCCAATTAGGGTTTCTAACCAATCTTGTGCATCCAATAGTTGTTTTTGTGTCATTGGATGAACATTTATGTCATTTTCGTCCTCCCTAAACTTAATCTTGTCCAATTAGGGTTTCTAACCAATCTTGTGCATCCAATAGGTGTTTTTGTGTCATTGGATGAAGAATTAGGTCATTTTCGTCCTCCCTAGGCTTATTCTTGTCCAATTAGGGTTTCTAACCAATCTTGTGCATCCAATTGGTTTTTTTGTGTCATTGGATGAACAATTAGGTCATTTTCGTCCTCCCTAGGCTAATTCTTGTCCAATTAGGGTTTCTAACCAATCTTGTGAATCAAATAGGTGTTTTTGTGTCATTGGATGAACAATTATGTCATTTTCGTCCTCCCTAGGCTAATTCTTGTCAAATTACGGTTTTTAACCAATCTTGTGCATCCAATAGGTGTTTTGTGTCATTGGATGAATATTTAGGTCATTTTTGTTCTCCCTACTCTTAATCTTGTCCAATTAGGGTTTCTAACCAATCTTGTGCATCCAATAGGTGTTTTTGTGTCATTGGATGAACAATTAGGTCATTTTCGTCCTCCCTAGGCTTATTCTTGGCCAATTAGGGTTTCTAACCAATCTTGTGCATCCAATTGGTTTTTTTGTGTCATTGGATGAACAATTAGGTCATTTTCGTCCTCCCTAGGCTAATTCTTGTCCAATTAGGGTTTCTAACCAATCTTGTGAATCAAATAGGTGTTTTTGTGTCATTGGAGGAACAATTATGTCATTTTCGTCCTCCCTAGGCTAATTCTTGTCCAATTAGGATTTCTAACCAATCTTGTGAATCAAATAGGTGTTTTTGTGTCATTGGATGAACAATTATGTCATTTTCGTCCTCCCTAGGCTAATTCTTGTCAAATTACGGTTTTTAACCAATCTTGTGCATCCAATAGGTGTTTTGTGTCATTGGATGAATATTTAGGTCATTTTTGTTCTCCCTACTCTTAATCTTGTCCAATTAGGGTTTCTAACCAATCTTGTGCATCCAATAGTTGTTTTTCTGTCATTGGATGAACATTTATGTCATTTTCGTCCCCTCTAAACTTAATCTTGTCCAATTATGGTTTCTAACCAATCTTGTGCATCCAATAGGTGTTTTTGTGTCATTGGATGAACAATTAGGTCATTTTCGTCCTCCCTAGGCTAATTCTTGTCCAATTAGGGTTTCTAACCAATCTTGTGCATCCAATAGGAGTTTTGTGTCATTGGATGAACAATTAGGTCATTTTCGTCCTCCCTAGGCTAATTCATTTCCAATTAGGGTTTCTAACCAATCTTGTGCATCAAATAGGTGTTTTTGTGTCATTGGATGAACAATTAGGTCATTTTCATCCTCTTTAGGCTAATTCATGTCCAATTAGGGTTTTTAACCAATCTTGTGCATCCAATAGGTGTTTTGTGTCATTGGATGAACAATTAGGTCATTTTCGTCCTCCCTAGGCTAATTCTTGTCAAATTATGGTTTTTAACCAATCTTGTGCATCCAACAGGTGTTTTTGTGTCATTGGATGATCATTTAGTTCATTTTCGTTCTCCCTAAACTTAATCTTGTCCAATTAGGGTTTCTAACCAATCTTGTGCATCCAATAGGTGTTTTTGTGTCTTTGGATGAACAATTAGGTCATTTTCGTCCTCCCTAGGCTAATTCATTTCCAATTAGGGTTTCTAACCAATCTTGTGCATCAAATAGGTGTTTTTGTGTCATTGGATGAACAATTAGGTCATTTTCATCCTCCCTAGGCTAATTCATGTCCAATTAGGGTTTTTAACCAATCTTGTGCATCCAATAGGTGTTTTGTGTCATTGGATGAACAGTTAGATCATTTTCGTTCTCCCTAGGCAAATTCGTGTCCAATTAGGGTTTCTAACCAATCTTGTGCATCCAATAGGTGTTTTTGTGTCATTGGATGAACAATTAGGTCATTTTCGTCCTCCCTAGGCTTATTCTTGTCTAATTAGGGTTTCTAACCAATCTTGTGCATCCAATTGGTGTTTTTGTGTCATTGGATGAACATTTATGTCATTTTCGTCCTCCCTAAACTTAATCTTGTCCAATTATGGTTTCTAACCAATCTTGTGCATCCAATAGGTGTTTTTGTGTCATTGGATGAACAATTAGGTCATTTTCGTCCTCCCTAGGCTAATTCTTGTCCAATTAGGGTTTCTAACCAATCTTGTGCATCCAATAGGAGTTTTGTGTCATTGGATAAACAATTAGGTCATTTTCGTCCTCCCTAGGCTAATTCATTTCCAATTAGGGTTTCTAACCAATCTTGTGCATCAAATAGGTGTTTTTGTGTCATTGGATGAACAATTAGGTCATTTTCATCCTCTTTAGGCTAATTCATGTCCAATTAGGGTTTTTAACCAATCTTGTGCATCCAATAGGTGTTTTGTGTCATTGGATGAACAATTAGGTCATTTTCGTCCTCCCAAGGCTAATTCTTGTCAAATTATGGTTTTTAACCAATCTTGTGCATCCAACAGGTGTTTTTGTGTCATTGGATGATCATTTAGTTCATTTTCGTTCTCCCTAAACTTAATCTTGTCCAATTAGGGTTTCTAACCAATCTTGTGCATCCAATAGGTGTTTTTGTGTCTTTGGATGAACAATTAGGTCATTTTCATCCTCCCTAGGCTAATTCATGTCCAATTAGGGTTTTTAACCAATCTTGTGCATCAAATAGGTGTTTTTGTGTCACTGGATGAACATTTAGGACATTTTCGTCCTCCCTAGGCTTATGCTTGTCCAATTAGGGTTTCTGACCAATCTTGTGCATCCAATAGGTGTTTTTGTGTCATTGGAGGAACAATTAGATCATTTTCCTCCTCCCTAGGCTAATTCTTGTCCAATTAGGATTTTTAACGAATCTTGTGCATCCAATAGGTGTTTGTGTCATTGGATGAACATTTAGGTCATTTTCGTCCTCCCTACACTTAATCTTGTCCAATTAGGGTTTCTAACCATTCTTGTGCATCCAATAGTTGTTTTTGTGTCATTGGATGAAGATTTATGTCATTTTCGTCCTCCCTAAACTTAATCTTGTCCAATTAGGGTTTCTAACCAATCTTGTGCATCCAATAGGTGTTTTTGTGTCATTGGATGAACAATTAGGTCATTTTCGTCCTCCCTAGGCTTATTCTTGTCTAATTAGGGTTTCTAACCAATCTTGTGCATCCAATTGGTGTTTTTGTGTCATTGGAAGAACATTTATGTCATTTTCGTCCTCCCTAAACTTAATCTTGTCCAATTATGGTTTCTAACCAATCTTGTGCATCCAATAGGTGTTTTTGTGTCATTGGATGAACAATTAGGTCATTTTCGTCCACCCTAGGCTAATTCTTGTCCAATTAGGGTTTCTAACCAATCTTGTGCATCCAATAGGAGTTTTGTGTCATTGGATGAACAATTAGGTCATTTTCGTCCTCCCTAGGCTTATTCTTGGCCAATTAGGGTTTCTAACCAATCTTGTGCATCCAATAGGTGTTTTTGTGTCATTGGATGAACAATTAGGTCATTTTCGTCCTCCCTAGGCTTATTCTTGGCCAATTAGGGTTTCTAACCAATCTTGTGCATCCAATTGGTTTTTTTGTGTCATTGGATGAACAATTAGGTCATTTTCGTCCTCCCTAGGCTAATTCTTGTCCAATTAGGGTTTCTAACCAATCTTGTGCATCCAATAGGAGTTTTGTGTCATTGGATGAACAATTAGGTCATTTTCGTCCTCCCTAGGCTAATTCATTTCCAATTAGGGTTTCTAACCAATCTTGTGCATCCAACAGTTGTTTTTGTGTCATTGGATGAACATTTATGTCATTTTCGTCCTCCCTAAACTTAATCTTGTCCAATTATGGTTTCTAACCAATCTTGTGCATCCAATAGGTGTTTTTGTGTCATTGGATGAACAATTAGGTCATTTTCGTCCTCCCTAGGCTAATTCTTGTCCAATTAGGGTTTCTAACCAATCTTGTGCATCCAATAGGAGTTTTGTGTCATTGGATGAACAATTAGGTCATTTTCGTCCTCCCTAGGCTAATTCATTTCCAATTAGGGTTTCTAACCAATCTTGTGCATCAAATGGGTGTTTTTGTGTCATTGGATGAACAATTAGGTCATTTTCATCCTCCCTAGGCTAATTCATGTCCAATTAGGGTTTTTAACCAATCTTGTGCATCCAATAGGTGTTTTGTGTCATTGGATGAACAGTTAGATCATTTTCGTTCTCCCTAGGCAAATTCGTGTCCAATTAGGGTTTCTAACCAATCTTGTGCATCCAATAGGTGTTTTTGTGTCATTGGATGAACAATTAGGTCATTTTCGTCCTCCCTAGGCTAATTCTTGTCCAATTAGGGTTTCTAACCAATCTTGTGCATCCAATAGGAGTTTTGTGTCATTGGATGAACAATTAGGTCATTTTCGTCCTCCCTAGGCTAATTCATTTCCAATTAGGGTTTCTAACCAATCTTGTGCATCCAATAGGTGTTTTTGTGTCATTGGATGAACAATTAGGTCATTTTCATCCTCCCTAGGCTAATTCATGTCCAATTAGGGTTTTTAACCAATCTTGTGCATCCAATAGGTCTTTTGTGTCATTGGATGAACAGTTAGATCATTTTCGTTCTCCCTAGGCTAATTCTTGTCCAATTAGGGTTTCTAACAAATCTTGTGCATCCAATAGGTGTTTTTGTGTCATTGGATGAACAATTAGGTCATTTTCGTCCTCCCTAAACTTAATCTTGTCCAATTAGGGTTTCTAACCAATATTGTGCGTCCAATAGGAGTTTTGTGTCATTGGATGAACAATTAGGTCATTTTCGTCCTCCCTAGGCTAATTCATTTCCAATTAGGGTTTCTAACCAATCTTGTGCATCCAATAGGTGTTTTTGTGTCATTGGATGAACAATTAGGTCATTTTCATCCTCCCTAGGCTAATTCATGTCCAATTAGGGTTTTTAACCAATCTTGTTCATCCAATAGGTGTTTTGTGTCATTGGATGAACAGTTAGATCATTTTCGTTCTCCCTAGGCAAATTCGTGTCCAATTAGGGTTTCTAACCAATCTTGTGCATCCAATAGGTGTTTTTGTGTCATTGGATGAACAATTAGGTCATTTTCGTCCTCCCTAGGCTAATTCTTGTCCAATTAGGGTTTCTAACCAATCTTGTGCATCCAATAGGTGTTTTGTGTCATTGGATGAACATTTAGGTCATTTTCGTCCTACCTAAACTTAATCTGGTCCAATTAGGGTTTCTAACCAATTTTGTGCATCCAATAGGTGTTTTTGTGTCATTGGATGAACAATTAGGTCATTTTCGTCCTCCCAAGGCAAATTCTTGTCCAATTAAGGTTTTTAACCAATCTTGTGCATCCAATTGGTGTTTTATGTCATTGGATGAACAATTAGGTCATTTTCGTCCTCCCTAGGCTAATTCTTGTTCAATTAGGGTTTCTAACCAATCTTGTGCATCCAATAGGTGTTTTTGTGTCATTGGATGAACAATTAGGTCATTTTCGTCCTCCCTAGGCTAATTCTTGTCCAATTAGGGTTTCTAACCAATCTTGTGCATCCAATAGGTGTTTTGTGTCATTAGATGAACAATTAGGTCATTTTCGTCCTCCCTAGGCTAATTCATTTCCAATTAGGGTTTCTAACCAATCTTGTGCATCCTATAGGTGTTTTTGTGTCATTGGATGAACAATTAGGTCATTTTCATCCTCCCTAGGTTATTTCATGTCCAATTAGGGTTTCTAACAAATCTTGTGCATCCAATAGGTGTTTTGTGTCATTGGATGAACAATTAGGTCATTTTCGTCCTCCCTAGGCTAATTCTTGTCCAATTAGGGTTTCTAACCAATCTTGTGAATGAAATAGGTGCTTTTGTCTCATTGGATGAACAATTATGTCATTTTCATCCTCCCTAGGCTAATTCTTGTCAAATTATGGTTTTTAACCAATCTTGTGCATCCAATAGGTGTTTTGTGTCATTGGATGAACATTTAGGTCATTTTTGTTCTCCCTACTCTTAATCTTGTCCAATTAGGGTTTCTAACCAATCTTGTGCATCCAATAGGTGTTTTTGTGTCATTGGATGAACAATTAGGTCATTTTCGTCCTCCCTAGGCTTATTCTTGTCCAATTAGGGTTTCTAACCAATCTTGTGAATCAAATAGGTGTTTTTGTGTCATTGGATGAACAATTATGTCATTTTCGTCCTCCCTAGGCTAATTCTTGTCAAATTACGGTTTTTAACCAATCTTGTGCATCCAATAGGTGTTTTGTGTCATTGCATGAACATTTAGGTCATTTTTGTTCTCCCTACTCTTAATCTTGTCCAATTAGGGTTTCTAACCAATCTTGTGCATCCAATTGTTGTTTTTGTGTCATTGGATGAACATTTATGTCATTTTCGTCCTCCCTAAACTTAATCTTGTCCAATTATGGTTTCTAACCAATCTTGTGCATCCAATAGGTGTTTTTGTGTCATTGGATGAACAATTAGGTCATTTTCGTCCTCCCTAGGCTAATTCTTGTCCAATTAGGGTTTCTAACCAATCTTGTGAATCAAATAGGTGTTTTTGTGTCATTGGATGAACAATTATGTCATTTTCGTCCTCCCTAGGCTAATTCTTGTCAAATTAGGGTTTCTAACCAATCTTGTGCATCCAATAGGTGTTTTGTGTCATTGGATGAATATTTAGGTCATTTTTGTTCTCCCTACTCTTAATCTTGTCCAATTAGGGTTTCTAACCAATCTTGTGCATCCAATAGTTGTTTTTGTGTCATTGGATGAACATTTATGTCATTTTCGTCCCCTCTAAACTTAATCTTGTCCAATTAGGGTTTCTAACCAATCTTGTGCATCCAATAGGTGTTTTTGTGTCATTGGATGAACAATTAGGTCATTTTCGTCCTCCCTAGGCTAATTCTTGTCCAATTAGGGTTTCTAACCAATCTTGTGCATCCAATAGGTGTTTTGTGTCATTGAATGAACAAGTAGGTCATTTTAGTCCTCCCTAGTCTTATTCTTGTCCAATTAGGGTTTTAAACCAATCTTGTGCGTCTAATAGGTGTTTTGTGCCATTAGATGAACATTTAGGTCTTTTTCGTCCTCGCTAAACTTAATCTTGTCCAATTAGGGTTTCTAACCAATCTTGTGCATCCAATAGGTGTTTTTGTGTCATTGGATGAACATTTAGGTCATTTTCGTCCTCCCTAGGCTTATGCTTGTCCAATTAGGGTTTCTAACCAATCTTGTGCATCCAATAGGTGTCTTTGTGTCATTGGATGAACAATTTGTCATTTTCGTCCACCCTAGGCTAATTCTTGTCCAATTAGGGTTTTTAACCAATCTTGTGCATCCAATAGGTGTTTTGTGTCATTGGATGAACAATTAGGTCATTTTCGTCCTCCCTAGGCTTATTCTTGTCCAATTAGGGTTTTTAACCAATCTTGTGCATCCAATAGGTGTTTTTGTGTCATTGGATGAACATTTAGGTCATTTTCGTCCTCCCTAAACTTAATCCTGTCCAATTAGGGTTTTAAACCAATCTCGTTCATCCAATAGGTGTTTTGTGTTATTGGATGAATAATTAGGTCATTTTCGTCCTCCCTAGGCTAATTCTTGTCCAATTAGGGTTTCTAACCAATCTTGTGCATCCAATAGGTGTTTTTGTGTCATTGGATGAACAATTAGGTCATTTTCGTCCTCCCTAGGCTAATTCTTGTCCAATTAGGGTTTTTAACCAATCTTGTGCATCCAATAGGTGTTTTGTGTCATTGGATGAACATTTAGGTCATTTTCGTCCTCCCTAAATATAATCTTGTCCAATTAGGGTTTTTAACCAATCTTGTGGATCCAATAGTTGTTTTGTGTCATTGGATGAACATTTAGGTCATCTTCTTCCTCCCTAAACTTAATCTTGTCCAATTAGGGTTTCTAACCAATCTTGTGCATCCAAATAGGTGTTTTTGTGTCATTGGATGAACAATTAGGTCATTTTCGTCCTCCCTAGGCTAATTCTTGTCCAATTAGGGTTTCTAACCAATCTTGTGCATCCAATAGGTGTTTTTGTGTCATTGGATGAACAATTATGTCATTTTCGTCCTCCCTAGGCTAATTCTTGTCCAATTAGGGTTTCTAACCAATCTTGTGAATCAAATAGGTGTTTTTGTGTCATTGGATGAACAATTATGTCATTTTCGTCCTCCCTAGGCTAATTCTTGTCAAATTACGGTTTTTAACCAATCTTGTGCATCCAATAGGTGTTTTGTGTCATTAGATGAACATTTAGGTCATTTTTGTTCTCCCTACACTTAATCTTGTCCAATTAGGGTTTCTAACCAATCTTGTGCATCCAATAGTTGTTTTTGTGTCATTGGATGAACATTTATGTCATTTTCGTCCTCCCTAAACTTAATCTTGTCCAATTATGGTTTCTAACCAATCTTGTGCATCCAATAGGTGTTTTTGTGTCATTGGATGAACAATTAGGACATTTTCGTCCTCCCTAGGCTAATTCTTGTCCAATTAGGGTTTCTAACCAATCTTGTGCGTCCAATAGGAGTTTTGTGTCATTGGATGAACAATTAGGTCATTTTCGTCCTCCCTAGGCTAATTCATTTCCAATTAGGGTTTCTAACCAATCTTGTGCATCCAATAGGTGTTTTTGTGTCATTGGATGAACAATTAGGTCATTTTCTTCCTCCCTAGGCTAATTCATTTCCAATTAGGGTTTTTAACCAATCTTTTGCATCCAATAGGTGTTTTGTGTCATTGGATGAACAATTAGGTCATTTTCGTCCTCCCTAGGCTAATTCATGTCCAATTAGGGTTTCTAACCAATCTTGTACATCCAATAGGTGTTTTGTGTCATTGGATGAACATTTAGGTCATTTTCGTCCTCCCTACACTTAATCTTGTCCAATTAGGGTTTCTAACCAATCTTGTGCATCCAATAGTTGTTTTTGTGTCATTGGATGAACATATATGTCATATTCGTCCTCCCTAGGCTAATTCATGTCCAATTAGGGTTTTTAATCAATCTTGTGCATCCAATAGGTGTTTTGTGTCATTGGATGAACAATTAGGTCGTTTTCGTCCTCCCTAGGCTTATTCTTGTCCAATTAGGGTTTCTAACCAATCTTGTGCATCCAATTGGTTTTTTTGTGTCATTGGATGAACAATTAGGTCATTTTCGTCCTCCCTAGGCTAATTCTTGTCCAATTAGGGTTTCTAACCAATCTTGTGAATCAAATAGGTGTTTTTGTGTCATTGGAAGAACAATTATGTCATTTTCGTCCTCCCTAGGCTAATTCTTGTCAAATTACGGTTTTTAACCAATCTTGTGCATCCAATAGGTGTTTTGTGTCATTGGATGAATATTTAGGTCATTTTTGTTCTCCCTACTCTTAATCTTGTCCAATTAGGGTTTCTAACCAATCTTGTGCATCCAATAGTTGTTTTTGTGTCATTGGATGAACATTTATGTCATTTTCGTCCCCTCTAAACTTAATCTTGTCCAATTATGGTTTCTAACCAATCTTGTGCATCCAATAGTTGTTTTTGTGTCATTGGATGAACATTTATGTCATTTTCGTCCTCCCTAAACTTAATCTTGTCCAATTATGGTTTCTAACCAATCTTGTGCATCCAATAGGTGTTTTTGTGTCATTGGATGAACAATTAGGACATTTTCGTCCTCCCTAGGCTAATTCTTGTCCAATTAGGGTTTCTAACCAATCTTGTGCATCCAATAGGAGTTTTGTGTCATTGGATGAACAATTAGGTCATTTTCGTTCTCCCTAGGCTAATTCATTTCCAATTAGGGTTTCTAACCAATCTTGTGCATCCAATAGGTGTTTTTGTGTCATTGGATGAACAATTAGGTCATTTTCTTCCTCCCTAGGCTAATTCATTTCCAATTAGGGTTTTTAACCAATCTTTTGCATCCAATTGGTGTTTTGTGTCATTGGATGAACAATTAGGTCATTTTCGTCCTCCCTAGGCTAATTCATGTCCAATTAGGGTTTCTAACCAATCTTGT
>JBBPBS010000596.1:0-11387 GCA_037974835.1 Cicer judaicum
GCTAATTCTTGTCCAATTAGGGTTTTTAACCAATCTTGTGCATCCAATAGGTGTGTTTGTGTCATTGGATGAACAATTAGGTCATTTTGGTCCTCCCTAGGCTAATTCTTGTCCAATTAGGGTTTTTAACCAATCTTGTGCATCCATTAGGTGTTTTTGTTTCATTGGATTGACATTTAGGTCATTTTCATCCTCCCTAGGCTTATGCTTGTCCAATTAGGGTTTCTAACCAATCTTGTGCATCCAATAGTTGTGTTTGTGTCATTATATGAACAATTAGATAATTTTCGTCCTCCCTACACTTAATCTTGAACAATTAGGGGTTTTAACCAATCTTGTGCATCCAATAGTTGTGTTTGTGTCATTGGATGAACAATTAGGTCATTTTCGTCCTCCCTAAGCTAATTCTTGTCCAATTAGGGTTTTTAACCAATCTTGTGCATCCATTAGGTGTTTTTGTTTCATTGGATGGACATTTAGGTCATTTTCATGCTCCCTAGGCTTATGCTTGTCCAATTAGGGTTTCTAACCACTCTTGTCCATCCAATAGTTGTGTTTGTCTCATTGGATGAACAATTAGGTCATTTTCGTCCTCCCTAGACTAATTCTTGTCCAATTAGGGTTTTTAACCAATCTTGTGCCTCCAATAGGTGTTTTGTGTCATTGGATGAACAATTAGGTCATTTTGGTCCTCCCTAGGCTAATTCTTGTCCAATTAGGGTTTTTAACCAATCTTGTGCATCCATTAGGTGTTTTTGTTTCATTGGATGGACAATTAGGTCATTTTCATCCTCCCTAGGCTTATGCTTGTCCAATTAGGGTTTCTAACCAATCTTGTGCATCCAATAGGTGTGTTTGTGTCATTGGATGAACAATTAGGTTATTTTGGTCCTCCCTAGGCTAATTCGTGTCCAATTAGGGTTTTTAACCAATCTTGTGCATCCATTAGGTGTTTTTGTTTCATTGGTTGGACATTTAGGTCATTTTCATCCTCCCTAGGCTTATGCTTGTCCAATTAGGGTTTCTAACCAATCTTGTGCATCCAATAGTTGTGTTTGTGTCATTAGATGAATAATTAGGTAATTTTCGTCCTCCCTAGACTAATTCTTGTCCAATTAGGGTTTTTAACCAATCTTGTGCATCCAATAGGTGTTTTGTGTCATTGGATGAACAATTAGGTCATTTTGGTCCTCCCTAGGCTAATTCTTGTCCAATTAGGGTTTTTAACCAATCTTGTGCATCCATTAGGTGTTTTTGTTTCATTGGATGGACATTTAGGTCATATTCATCCTCCCTAGGCTTATGCTTGTCCAATTAGGGTTTCTAACCAATCTTGTGCATCCAGTAGTTGTGTTTGTTTCATTGGATGAACAATTAGGTCATTTTGGTCCTCCCTAGGGTAATTCTTGTCTAATTAGGGTTTTTAACCAATCTTGTGCATCCATTAGGTGTTTTATTTTCATTGGATGGACATTTAGGTTATATTCATCCTCCCTAGGATTATGCTTGTCCAATTAGGGTTTCTAACCAATCTTGTGCATCCAATAGTTATGTTTGTGTCATTGGATGAACAATTAGGTCATTTTCGTCCTCCCTAGACTAATTCTTGTCCAATTAGGGTTTTTAACCAATCTTGTGCATCCAATAGGTGTTTTGTGTCATTCGATGAACAATTATGTCATTTTGGTCCTCCCTAGGCTAATTCTTGTCCAATTAGAGTTTTTTTACCAATCTTGTGCATCCATTAGGTGTTTTTGTTTTATTGGATGGACATTCAGGTCATTTTCATCCTCCCTAGGCTTATGATTGTCCAATTAGGGTTTCTAACCAATCTTGTGCATCCAATAGTTATGTTTGTGTCATTGGATGAACAATTAGGTCATTTTCGTCCTCCCTACACTTAATCTTGAACAATTAGGGGTTTTAACCAATCTTGTGCATCCAATAGTTGTGTTTGTGTCATTGGATGAACAATTAGGTCATTTTTGTCCTCCCTAGGCTAATTCTTGTCCAATTAGGGTTTTTAACCAATCTTGTGCATCCAATAGGTGTTTTGTGTCATTGGATGAACAATTAGGTCATTTTGGTCCTCCCTAGGCTAATTCTGGTCCCATTAGGGTTTTTAACCAATCTTGTGCATCCATTAGGTGATTTTGTTTGATTGGATGGACATTTAGGTAATTTTCATCCTCCCTAGGCTTATGCTTGTCCAATTAGGGTTTCTAACCAATCTTGTGCATCGAATAGTTGTGTTTGTGTCATTGGATGAACAATTAGGTCATTTTCGTCCTCCCTAGGCTAATTCTTGTCCAATTAGGGTTTTTAACCAATCTTGTGCATCCAATAGGTGTTTTGTGTCATTGGATGAACAATTAGGTCATTTTCGTCCTCCCTAGGCTAATTCATGTTCAATTAGGATTTCTAACCAATCTTGTGCATCCAATAGTTGTGTTTGTGTCATTGGATGAATAATTAGGTCATTTTTGTCCTCCCTAGCCTAATTCTTGTCCAATTAGGGTTTTTAACCAATCTTGTGCATCCATTAGGTGTTTTTGTTTCATTGGATGGACATTTAGGTCATTTTCATCCTCCCTAGGCTTATGCTTGTCCAATTAGGGTTTCTAACCAATCTTGTGCATCCAATAGTTTTGTTTGTGTCATTGGATGAACAATTAGGTCATTTTCGTCCTCCCTAGGCTAATTCTTGTCCAATTAGGGTATTTAACCAATCTTGTGCATCCAATAGGTGTTTTGTGTCATTGGATGAACAATTAGGTCATTTTGATCCTCCCTAAGCTAATTCTTGTCCAATTAGGGTTTTTTTTACCAATCTTGTGCATCCATTAGGTGTTTTTGTTTCATTGGATGGACATTTAGGTCATTTTGATCCTCCCTAGGCTTATGCTTGTCCAATTAGGGTTTCTAACCAATCTTGTGCATCCAATAGTTGTGTTTGTGTCATTGGATGAACAATTAGGTCATTTTCGTCCTCCCTACACTTAATCTTGAACAATTAGGGGTTTTAACCAATCTTGTGCATCCAATAGTTGTGTTTGTGTCATTGGATGAACAATTTGGTCATTTTCGTCCTCCCTAGGTTAATTCTTGTCCAATTAGGGTTTTTAACCAATCTTGTGCATCCAATAGGTGTTTTGTGTCATTGGATGAACAATTAGGTCATTTTGGTCCTCCCTAGGCTAATTCTTGTCCAATTAGGGTTTTTAACCAATCTTGTGCATCCATTAGGTGTTTTTGTTTCATTGGATAAACATTTAGGTCATATTCATCCTCCCTAGGCTTATGCTTGTCCAATTAGGGTTTCTAACCAATCTTGTGCATCCAGTAGTTGTGTTTGTGTCATTGGATGAACAATTAGGTCATTTTGGTCCTCCCTAGGGTAATTCTTGTCTAATTAGGGTTTTTAACCAATCTTGTGCATCCATTAGGTGTTTTATTTTCATTGGATGGACATTTAGGTCATATTCATCCTCCCTAAGATTATGCTTGTCCAATTAGGGTTTCTAACCAATCTTGTGCATCCAATAGTTATGTTTGTGTCATTGGATGAACAATTAGGTCATTTTCGTCCTCCCTAGGCTAATTCTTGTCCCATTAGGGTTTTTAACCAATCTTGTGCATCCAATAGGTGTTTTGTGTCATTGGATGAACAATTAGGTCATTTTGATCCTCCCTAGGCTAATTCTTGTCCAATTAGGGTTTTTTACCAATCTTGTGCATCCATTAGGTGTTTTTGTTTCATTGGATGGACATTTAGGTCATTTTCATCCTCCCTAGGCTTATGCTTGTCCAATTAGGGTTTCTAACCAATCTTGTGCATCCAATAGTTGTGTTTGTGTCATTGGATGAACAATTAGGTCATTTTCGTCCTCCCTAGGCAAATTCTTGTCCAATTAGGGTTTTTAACCAATCTTGTGCATCCAATAGGTGTTTTGTGTCATTGGATGAACAATTAGGTCATTTTGATCCTCCCTAGGCTAATTCTTGTCCCATTAGGGTTTTTAACCAATCTTGTGCATCCAATAGGTGTTTTGTGTCATTGGATGAACAATTAGGTCATTTTGATCCTCCCTAGGCTAATTCTTGTCCAATTAGGGTTTTTTACCAATCTTGTGCATCCATTAGGTGTTTTTGTTTCATTGGATGGACATTTAGGTCATTTTCATCCTCCCTAGGCTTATGCTTGTCCAATTAGAGTTTCTAACCAATCTTGTGCATCCAATAGTTGTGTTTGTGACATTGGATGAACAATTAGGTCATTTTCGTCCTCCCTAGACTAATTCTTGTCCAATTAGGGTTTTTAACCAATCTTGTGCATCCAATAGGTGTTTTGTGTCATTCGATGAACAATTAGGTCATTTTGGTCCTCCCTAGGCTAATTCTTGTCCAATTAGGGTTTTTTTACCAATCTTGTGCATCAATTAGGTGTTTTTGTTTTATTGGATGGACATTTAGGTCATTTTCATCCTCCCTAGGCTTATGCTTGTCGAATTAGGGTTTCTAACCAATCTTGTGCATCCAATAGTTATGTTTGTGTCATTGGATGAACAATTAGGTCATTTTCGTCCTCCCTAGGCTAATTCTTGTCCAATTAGGGTTTCTAACCAATCTTGTGCATCCAATAGTTGTGTTTGTGTCATTGGATGAACAATTAGGTCATTTTTGTTCTCCCTAGGCTAATTCTTGTGCAATTAGGGTTTTTAACCAATCTTGTGCATCCAATAGGTGTGTTTGTGTCATTGGGTGAACAATTAGGTCATTTTGGTCCTCCCTAGGCTAATTCTGGTCCAATTAGGGATTTTAACCAATCTTGTGCATCCATTAGGTGTTTTTGTTTCATTGGATGGACATTTAGGTCATTTTCATCCTCCCCAGGCTTATGCTTGTCCAATTAGGGTTTCTAACCAATCTTGTGCATCCAATAGTTTTGTTTGTGTCATTGGATGAACAATTAGGTCATTTTCGTCCTCCCTACACTAAATCTTGAACAATTAGGGGTTTTAACCAATCTTGTGCATCCAATAGTTGTGTTTGTGTCATTGGATGAACAATTAGGTCATTTTGGTCCTCCCTAGTCTAATTCTTGTCCAATTAGGGTTTTTAACCAATCTTGTGCATCCAATAGGTGTGTTTGTGTCATTGGATGAACAATTAGGTCATTTTGGTCCTCCCTAGGCTAATTCTTGTCCAATTAGGGTTTTTAACCAATCTTGTGCATCCATTAGGTGTTTTTGTTTCATTGGATGGACATTTAGGTCATTTTCATCCTCCCTAGGCTTATGCTTGTCCAATTAGGATTTCTAACCAATCTTGTGCATCCAATAGTTTTATTTGTGTCATTGGATGCACAATTAGGTCATTTTCGTCCTCCCTAGGCTAATTCTTGTCCAATTAGGGTTTTTAACCAATCTTGTGCATCCAATAGGTGTGTTTGTGTCATTGGATGAACAATTAGGTCATTTTGGTCCTCCCTAGGCTAATTCTTGTTCAATTAGGGTTTTTAACCAATCTTGTGCATCCATTAGGTGTTTTTGTTTCATTGGATGGACATTTAGGTCATTTTCATCCTCCCTAGGCTTATGCTTGTCCAATTAGGGTTTCTAACCAATCTTGTGCATCCAATAGTTGTGTTTGTGTCATTGGATAAACAATTAGGTTATTTTCGTCCTCCCTAGGCTAATTCTTGACCAATTAGGGTTTTTAACCAATCTTGTGCATCCAATAGGTGTTTTGTGTCATTGGATGAACAATTAGGTCATTTTCGTCCTCCCTACACTAAATCTTGAACAATTAGGGGTTTTAACCAATCTTGTGCATCCGTTAGGTGTTTTTGTTTCGGTGGTTGGACATTTAGGTCATTTTCATCCTTCCTAGGCTAATTCTGGTCCAATTAGGGTTTTTAACCAATCTTGTGCATCCATTAGGTGTTTTTGTTTCATTGGATGGACATTTAGGTCATTTTCATCCTCCCTAGACTTATGCTTGTCCAATTAGGGTTTCTAACCAATCTTGTGCATCCAATAGTTGTGTTTGTGTCATTGGATGAACAATTAGGTCATTTTCGTCCTCCCTACACTTAATCTTCAACAATTAGGGGTTTCAACCAATCTTGTGCATCCAATAGTTCTGTTTGTGTCATTGGATGAACAATTAGGTCATTTTGGTCCTCCCTAGGCTAATTCTTGTCCAATTAGGGTTTTTAACCAATCTTGTGCATCCAATAGGTGTGTTTGTGTCATTGGATGAACAATTAGGTCATTTTGGTCCTCCCTAGGCTAATTCTGGTCCAATTAGGGTTTTTAACCAATCTTGTGCATCCATTAGCTGTTTTTGTTTCATTGGATGGACATTTAGGTCATTTTCATCCTCCCTAGACTTATGCTTGTCCAATTAGGGTTTCTAACCAATCTTGTGCATCCAATAGTTGTGTTTGTGTCATTGGATGAACAATTAGGTCATTTTCGTCCTCCCTACACTTAATCTTCAACAATTAGGGGTTTTAACCAATCTTGTGCATCCAATAGTTGTATTTGTGTCATTGGATGAACAATTAGGTCATTTTCGTCCTCCCTAGGCTAGTTGTTGTTCAATTTGGATTTTTAACCAATCTTGTGCATCCAATAGGTGTGTTTGTGTCATTGGATGAACAATTAGGTCATTTTGGTCCTCCCTAGGCTAATTCTGGTCCAATTAGGGTTTTTAACCAATCTTGTGCATCCATTAGGTGTTTTTGTTTCATTGGATGGACATTTAGGTCATTTTCCTCCTCCCTAGACTTATGCTTGTCCAATTAGGGTTTCTAACCAATCTTGTGCATCCAATAGTTGTGTTTGTGTCATTGGATGAACAATTAGGTCATTTTCGTCCTCCCTAGACTAATTCTTGTCCAATTAGGGTTTTTAACCAATCTTGTGCATCCAATAGGTGTTTTGTGTCATTCGATGAACAATTATGTCATTTTGGTCCTCCCTAGGCTAATTCTTTTCCAATTAGAGTTTTTTTACCAATCTTGTGCATCCATTAGGTGTTTTTGTTTTATTGGATGGACATTCAGGTCATTTTCATCCTCCCTAGGCTTATGCTTGTCCAATTAGGGTTTCTAACCAATCTTGTGCATCCAATAGTTATGTTTGTGTCATTGGATGAACAATTAGGTCATTTTCGTCCTCCCTAGGCTAATTCTTGTCCAATTAGGGTTTTTAACCAATCTTGTGCATCCAATAGGTGTTTTGTGTCATTGGATGAACAATTAGGTCATTTTGATCCTCCCTAGGCTAATTCTTGTCCAATTAGGGTTTTTTACCAATCTTGTGCATCCATTAGGTGTTTTTGTTTCATTGGATGGACATTTAGGTCATTTTCATCCTCCTTAGGCTTATGCTTGTCCAATTAGGGTTTCTAACCAATCTTGTGCATCCAATAGTTGTGTTTGTGTCATTGGATGAACAATTAGGTCATTTTCGTCCTCCCTAGACTAATTCTTGTCCAATTAGGGTTTTTAACCAATCTTGTGCATCCAATAGGTGTTTTGTGTCATTCGATGAACAATTAGGTCATTTTGGTCCTCCCTAGGCTAATTCTTGTCCAATTAGGGTTTTTTTACCAATCATGTGCATCCATTAGGTGTTTTTGTTTTATTGGATGGACATTTATGTCATTTTCATCCTCCCTAGGCTTATGCTTGTCCAAATAGGGTTTCTAACCAATCTTGTGCATCCAATTGTTGTGTTTGTGTCATTGGATGAACAATTAGGTCATTTTTGTCCTCCCTAGGCTAATTCTTGTGCAATTAGGGTTTTTAACCAATCTTTACATCCAATAGGTGTGTTTGTGTCATTGGATGAACAATTAGGTCATTTTGGTCCTCCCTAGGCTAATTCTGATCCAATTAGGGTTTTTAACCAATCTTGTGCATCTGTTAGGTGTTTTTGTTTCATTGGATGGACATTTAGGTCATTTTCATCCTCCCTAGACTTATGCTTGTCCAATTAGGGTTTCTAACCAATCTTGTGCATCCAATAGTTGTGTTTGTGTCATTGGATGAACAATTAGGTCATTTTCGTCCTCCCTAGGCAAATTCTTGTCCAATTAGGGTTTTTAACCAATCTTGTGCATCCAATAGGTGTTTTGTGTCATTGGATGAACAATTAGGTCATTTTGATCCTCCCTAGGCTAATTCTTGTCCCATTAGGGTTTTTAACCAATCTTGTGCATCCAATAGGTGTTTTGTGTCATTGGATGAACAATTAGGTCATTTTGATCCTCCCTAGGCTAATTCTTGTCCAATTAGGGTTTTTTACCAATCTTGTGCATCCATTAGGTGTTTTTGTTTCATTGGATGGACATTTAGGTCATTTTCATCCTCCCTAGGCTTATGCTTGTCCAATTAGGGTTTCTAACCAATCTTGTGCATCCAAAAGTTGTGTTTGTGTCATTGGATAAACAATTAGGTCATTTTGGTCCTCCCTAGGCTAATTCTTGTCTAATTAGGGTTTTTAACCAATCTGGTGCATCCATTAGGTGTTTTTGTTTCATTGGATGGACATTTAGTTCATTTTCATCCTCCCTAGGATTATGCTTGTCCAATTAGGGTTTCTAACCAATCTTGTGCATCCCATAGTTGTGTTTGTGTCATTGGATGAACAATTAGGTCATTTTGGTCCTCCCTAGGCTAATTCTTGTCCAATTAGGGTTTTTAACCAATCTTGTGCATCCATTAGGTGTTTTTGTTTCATTGGATGGACATTTAGGTCATTTTCATCCTCCCTAGGCTTATGCTTGTCCAATTAGGGTTTCTAACCAATCTTGTGCATCCAATAGTTGTGTTTGTGTCATTGGATGAACAATTAGGTCATTTTCGTCCTCCCTAGGCTAATTGTTGTCCAATTAGGGTTTTTAACCAATCTTGTGCATCCAATAGGTGTTTTGTGTCATTGGATGAACAATTAGGTCATTTTGGTCCTCCCTAGGCTAATTCTTGTCCAATTAGGGTTTTTTTACCAATCTTGTGCATCGATTAGGTGTTTTTGTTTCATTGGATGGACATTTAGGTCATTTTCATCCTCCCTAGGCTTATGCTTGTCCAATTAGGGTTTCTAACCAATCTTGTGAATCCAATAGTTGTGTTTGTGTTATTGGATGAACATTTAGGTCATTTTCGTCGTCCCTACACTTAATCTTGATCAATTAGGGGTTTTAACCAATCTTGTGCATCCAATAGTTGTGTTTGTGTCATTGGATGAACAATTAGGTCATTTTCGTCCTCCCTAGGCTAATTCTTGTCCAATTAGGGTTTTTAACCAATCTTGTGCATCCAATAGGTGTTTTGTGTCATTGGATGAACAATTAGGTCATTTTGGTCCTCCCTAGGCTAATTCTTGTCCAATTAGGGTTTTTTTTACCAATCTTGTACATCCATTAGGTGTTTTTGTTTCATTGGATGGACATTTAGGTCATTTTCATCCTCCCTAGGCTTATGCTTGTCCAATTAGGGTTTCTAACCAATCTTGTGCATCCAATAGTTGTGTTTGTGTCATTGGATGAACAATTAGGTCATTTTCGTCCTCCCTAGGCTAATTCTTGTCCAATTAGGGTTTTTAACCAATCTTGTGCATCCAATAGGTGTTTTGTGTCATTGGATGAACAATTAGGTCATTTTGATCCTCCCTAGGGTAATTCTTGTCCAATTAGGGTTTTTTTTACCAATCTTGTGCATCGATTAGGTGTTTTTGTTTCATTGGATGGACATTTAGGTCATTTTCATCCTCCCTAGGCTTAAGCTTGTCCAATTAGGGTTTCTAACCAATCTTGTGCATCCAATAGTTGTGTTTGTGTCATTGGATGAACAATTAGGTCATTTTCGTCCTCCCTACACTTAATCTTGAACAATTAGGGGTTTTAACCAATCTTGTGCATCCAATAGTTGTGTTTGTGTCGTTGGATGAACAATTAGGTCATTTTCGTCCTCCCTAGGCTAATTCTTGTTCAATTAGGGTTTCTATCCAATCTTGTGCATCCAATAGTTTTGTTTGTGTCATTGGATGAACAATTAGGTCATTTTTGTCCTCCGTATGCTAATTCTTGTCCAATTAGGGTTTTTCACCAATCTTGTGCATCCATTAGGTGTTTTTGTTTCATTGGATGGACATTTAGGTCATTTTCATCCTCCCTAGGCTTATGCTTGTCCAATTAGGGTTTCTAACCAATCTTGTGCATCCAATAGTTGTGTTTGTGTCATTGGATGAACAATTAGGTCATTTTCGTCCTCCCTAGACTAATTCTTGTCCAATTAGGGTTTTTAACCAATCTTGTGCATCCAATAGGTGTTTTGTGTCATTGGATGAACAATTAGGTCATTTTGGTCCTCCCTAGGCTAATTCTTGTCCAATTAGGGTTTTTAACCAATCTTGTGCATCCATTAGGTGTTTTTGTTTCATTGGATGGACATTTAGGTCATATTCATCCTCCCTAGGCTTATGCTTGTCCAATTAGGGTTTCTAACCAATCTTGTGCATCCAGTAGTTGTGTTTGTGTCATTGGATGAACAATTAGGTCATTTTGGTCCTCCCTAGGGTAATTCTTGTCTAATTAGGGTTTTTAACCAATCTTGTGCATCCATTAGGTGTTTTATTTTCATTGGATGGACATTTAGGTTATATTCATCCTCCCTAGGATTATGCTTGTCCAATTAGGGTTTCTAACCAATCTTGTGCATCCAATAGTTATGTTTGTGTCATTGGATGAACAATTAGGTCATTTTCGTCCTCCCTAGGCTAATTCTTGTCCCATTAGGGTTTTTAACCAATCTTGTGCATCCAATAGGTGTTTTGTGTCATTGGATGAACAATTAGGTCATTTTGATCCTCCCTAGGCTAATTCTTGTCCAATTAGGGTTTTTTACCAATCTTGTGCATCCATTAGGTGTTTTTGTTTCATTGGATGGACATTTAGGTCATTTTCATCCTCCCTAGGCTTATGCTTGTCCAATTAGGGTTTCTAACCAATCTTGTGCATCCAATAGTTGTGTTTGTGTCATTGGATGAACAATTAGGTCATTTTCGTCCTCCCTAGACTAATTCTTGTCCAATTAGGGTTTTTAACCAATCTTGTGCATCCAATAGGTGTTTTGTGTCATTCGATGAACAATTATGTCATTTTGGTCCTCCCTAAGCTAATTCTTGTCCAATTAGAGTATTTTTACCAATCTTGTGCATCCATTAGGTGTTTTTGTTTTATTGGATGGACATTCAGGTCATTTTCATCCTCCCTAGGCTTATGATTGTCCAATTAGGGTTTCTAACCAATCTTGTGCATCCAATAGTTATGTTTGTGTCATTGGATGAACAATTAGGTCATTTTCGTCCTCCCTA
>JBBPBS010000596.1:11569-29874 GCA_037974835.1 Cicer judaicum
TTTTTACCAATCTTGTGCATCCATTAGGTGTTTTTGTTTTATTGGATGGACATTCAGGTCATTTTCATCCTCCCTAGGCTTATGATTGTCCAATTAGGGTTTCTAACCAATCTTGTGCATCCAATAGTTATGTTTGTGTCATTGGATGAACAATTAGGTCATTTTCGTCCTCCCTAGGCTAATTCTTGTCCCATTAGGGTTTTTAACCAATCTTGTGCATCCAATAGGTGTTTTGTGTCATTGGATGAACAATTAGGTCATTTTGATCCTCCCTAGGCTAATTCTTGTCCAATTAGGGTTTTTTACCAATCTTGTGCATCCATTAGGTGTTTTTGTTTCATTGGATGGACATTTAGGTCATTTTCATCCTCCCTAGGCTTATGCTTGTCCAATTAGGGTTTCTAACCAATCTTGTGCATCCAATAGTTTTGTTTGTGTCATTGGATGAACAATTAGGTCATTTTCGTCCTCCCTAGGCTAATTCTTGTCCAATTAGGGTATTTAACCAATCTTGTGCATCCAATAGGTGTTTTGTGTCATTGGATGAACAATTAGGTCATTTTGATCCTCCCTAGGCTAATTCTTGTCCAATTAGGGTTTTTTACCAATCTTGTGCATCCATTAGGTGTTTTTGTTTCATTGGATGGACATTTAGGTCATTTTCATCCTCCCTAGGCTTATGCTTGTCCAATTAGGGTTTCTAACCAATCTTGTGCATCCAATAGTTGTGTTTGTGTCATTGGATGAACAATTAGGTCATTTTCGTCCTCCCTACACTTAATCTTGATCAATTAGGGGTTTTAACCAATCTTGTGCATCCAATAGTTGTGTTTGTGTCGTTGGATGAACAATTAGGTCATTTTAGTCCTCCCTAGGCTAATTCTTGTTCAATTAGGGTTTCTATCCAATCTTGTGCATCCAATAGTTTTGTTTGTGTCATTGGATGAACAATTAGGTCATTTTTGTCCTCCGTATGCTAATTCTTGTCCAATTAGGGTTTTTCACCAATCTTGTGCATCCATTAGGTGTTTTTGTTTCATTGGATGGACATTTAGGTCATTTTCATCCTCCCTAGGCTTATGCTTGTCCAATTAGGGTTTCTAACCAATCTTGTGCATCCAATAGTTGTGTTTGTGTCATTGGATGAACAATTAGGTCATTTTCGTCCTCCCTAGACTTATGCTTGTCCTATTAGGGTTTCTAACCAATCTTGTGCATCCAATAGTTGTGTTTGTGTCATTGGATGAACAATTAGGTCATTTTGGTCCTCCCTAGGCTAATTCTTGTCCAATTAGGGTTTTTTACCAATCTTGTGCATCCATTAGGTGTTTTTGTTTCATTGGTTGGACATTTAGGTCATTTTCATCCTCCCTAGGCTTATGCTTGTCCAATTAGGGTTGCTAACCAATCTTGTATATCCAATAGTTGTGTTTGTGTCATTGGATGAACAATTAGGTCATTTTCGTCCTCCCTAGGCTAATTCTTGTCCAATTAGGGTTTTTTAACCAATCTTGTGCATCCAATAGGTGTGTTTGTGTCATTGGATAAACAATTAGGTCATTTTGGTCCTCCCTAGGCTAATTCTTGTCCAATTAGGGTTTTTAACCAATCTTGTGCATCCAATAGGTGTGTTTGTGTCATTGGATGAACAATTAGGTCATTTTGGTCCTCCCTAGGCTAATTCTTGTCCAATTAGGGTTTTTAACCAATCTTGTGCATCCATTAGGTGTTTTTGTTTCATTGGATGGACATTTAGGTCATTTTCATCCTCCCTAGGCTTATGCTTGTCCAATTAGGGTTTCTAACCAATCTTGTGCATCCAAAAGTTTTGTTTGTGTCATTGGATAAACAATTAGGTCATTTTGGTCCTCCCTAGGCTAATTCTTGTCTAATTAGGGTTTTTAACCAATCATGTGCATCCATTAGGTGTTTTTGTTTCATTGGATGGACATTTAGGTCATTTTCATCCTCCCTAGGATTATGCTTGTCCAATTAGGGTTTCTAACCAATCTTGTGCATCCCATAGTTGTGTTTGTGTCATTGGATAAACAATTAGGTCATTTTCGTCCTCCCTAGGCTAATTCTTGTCCAATTAGGGTTTTTAACCAATCTTGTGCATCCAATAGGTGTTTTGTGTCATTGGATGAACAATTAGGTCATTTTGGTCCTCCCTAGGCTAATTCTTGTCCAATTAGGGTTTTTAACCAATCTTGTGCATCCATTAGGTGTTTTTGTTTCATTGGATGGACATTTAGGTCATATTCATCCTCCCTAGGCTTATGCTTGTCCAATTAGGGTTTCTAACCAATCTTGTGCATCCAGTAGTTGTGTTTGTTTCATTGGATGAACAATTAGGTCATTTTGGTCCTCCCTAGGGTAATTCTTGTCTAATTAGGGTTTTTAACCAATCTTGTGCATCCATTAGGTGTTTTATTTTCATTGGATGGACATTTAGGTTATATTCATCCTCCCTAGGATTATGCTTGTCCAATTAGGGTTTCTAACCAATCTTGTGCATCCAATAGTTATGTTTGTGTCATTGGATGAACAATTAGGTCATTTTCGTCCTCCCTAGACTAATTCTTGTCCAATTAGGGTTTTTAACCAATCTTGTGCATCCAATAGGTGTTTTGTGTCATTCGATGAACAATTATGTCATTTTGGTCCTCCCTAGGCTAATTCTTGTCCAATTAGAGTTTTTTTACCAATCTTGTGCATCCATTAGGTGTTTTTGTTTTATTGGATGGACATTCAGGTCATTTTCATCCTCCCTAGGCTTATGATTGTCCAATTAGGGTTTCTAACCAATCTTGTGCATCCAATAGTTATGTTTGTGTCATTGGATAAACAATTAGGTCATTTTCGTCCTCCCTAGGCTAATTCTTGTCCAATTAGGGTTTTTAACCAATCTTGTGCATCCATTAGGTGTTTTTGTTTCATTGGATGGACATTTAGGTCATATTCATCCTCCCTAGACTTATGCTTGTCCAATTAGGGTTTTTAACCAATCTTGTGCATCCAATAGTTATGTTTGTGTCGTTGGATGAACAATTTGGTCATTTTCGTCCTCCCTAGGTTAATTCTTGTCCAATTAGGGTTTTTAACCAATCTTGTGCATCCAATAGGTGTTTTGTGTCATTGGATGAACAATTAGGTCATTTTGGTCCTCCCTAGGCTAATTCTTGTCCAATTAGGGTTTTTAACCAATCTTGTGCATCCATTAGGTGTTTTTGTTTCATTGGATGGACATTTAGGTCATATTCATCCTCCCTAGGCTTATGCTTGTCCAATTAGGGTTTCTAACCAATCTTGTGCATCCAGTAGTTGTGTTTGTGTCATTGGATGAACAATTAGGTCATTTTGGTCCTCCCTAGGGTAATTCTTGTCTAATTAGGGTTTTTAACCAATCTTGTGCATCCATTAGGTGTTTTATTTTCATTGGATGGACATTTAGGTTATATTCATCCTCCCTAGGATTATGCTTGTCCAATTAGGGTTTCTAACCAATCTTGTGCATCCAATAGTTATGTTTGTGTCATTGGATGAACAATTAGGTTATTTTCGTCCTCCCTAGGCTAATTCTTGTCCCATTAGGGTTTTTAACCAATCTTGTGCATCCAATAGGTGTTTTGTGTCATTGGATGAACAATTAGGTCATTTTGATCCTCCCTAGGCTAATTCTTGTCCAATTAGGGTTTTTTACCAATCTTGTGCATCCATTAGGTGTTTTTGTTTCATTGGATGGACATTTAGGTCATTTTCATCCTCCCTAGGCTTATGCTTGTCCAATTAGGGTTTCTAACCAATCTTGTGCATCCAATAGTTGTGTTTGTGTCATTGGATGAACAATTAGGTCATTTTCGTCCTCCCTACACTTAATCTTGAACAATTAGGGGTTTTAACCAATCTTGTGCATCCAATAGTTGTGTTTGTGTCATTGGATGAACAATTTGGTCATTTTCGTCCTCCCTAGGTTAATTCTTGTCCAATTAGGGTTTTTAACCAATCTTGTGCATCCAATAGGTGTTTTGTGTCATTGGATGAACAATTAGGTCATTTTGGTCCTCCCTAGGCTAATTCTTGTCCAATTAGGGTTTTTAACCAATCTTGTGCATCCATTAGGTGTTTTTGTTTCATTGGATGGACATTTAGGTCATATTCATGCCCCCTAGGCTTATGCTTGTCCAATTAGGGTTTCTAACCAATCTTGTGCATCCAGTAGTTGTGTTTGTGTCATTGGATGAACAATTAGGTCATTTTGGTCCTCCCTAGGGTAATTCTTGTCTAATTAGGGTTTTTAACCAATCTTGTGCATCCATTAGGTGTTTTATTTTCATTGGATGGACATTTAGGTTATATTCATCCTCCCTAGGATTATGCTTGTCCAATTAGGGTTTCTAACCAATCTTGTGCATCCAATAGTTATGTTTGTGTCATTGGATGAACAATTAGGTCATTTTCGTCCTCCCTAGACTAATTCTTGTCCAATTAGGGTTTTTAACCAATCTTGTGCATCCAATAGGTGTTTTGTGTCATTCGATGAACAATTATGTCATTTTGGTCCTCCCTAGGCTAATTCTTGTCCAATTAGAGTTGTTTTACCAATCTTGTGCATCCATTAGGTGTTTTTGTTTTATTGGATGGACATTCAGGTCATTTTCATCCTCCCTAGGCTTATGCTTGTCCAATTAGGGTTTCTAACCAATCTTGTGCATCCAATAGTTATGTTTGTGTCATTGGATGAACAATTAGGTCATTTTCGTCCTCCCTAGGCTAATTCTTGTCCAATTAGGGTTTTTAACCAATCTTGTGCATCCAATAGGTGTTTTGTGTCATTGGATGAACAATTAGGTCATTTTGATCCTCCCTAGGCTAATTCTTGTCCAATTAGGGTTTTTTACCAATCTTGTGCATCCATTAGGTGTTTTTGTTTCATTGGATGGACATTTAGGTCATTTTCATCCTCCCTAGGCTTATGCTTGTCCAATTAGGGTTTCTAACCAATCTTGTGCATCCAATAGTTGTGTTTGTGTCATTGGATGAACAATTAGGTCATTTTCGTCCTCCCTAGGCAAATTCTTGTCCAATTAGGGTTTTTAACCAATCTTGTGCATCCAATAGGTGTTTTGTGTCATTGGATGAACAATTAGGTCATTTTGATCCTCCCTAGGCTAATTCTTGTCCCATTAGGGTTTTTAACCAATCTTGTGCATCCAATAGGTGTTTTGTGTCATTGGATGAACAATTAGGTCATTTTGATCCTCCCTAGGCTAATTCTTGTCCAATTAGGGTTTTTTACCAATCTTGTGCATCCATTAGGTGTTTTTGTTTCATTGGATGGACATTTAGGTCATTTTCATCCTCCCTAGGCTTATGCTTGTCCAATTAGGGTTTCTAACCAATCTTGTGCATCCAAAAGTTGTGTTTGTGTCATTGGATAAACAATTAGGTCATTTTGGTCCTCCCTAGGCTAATTCTTGTCTAATTAGGGTTTTTAACCAATCTGGTGCATCCATTAGGTGTTTTTGTTTCATTGGATGGACATTTAGTTCATTTTCATCCTCCCTAGGATTATGCTTGTCCAATTAGGGTTTCTAACCAATCTTGTGCATCCCATAGTTGTGTTTGTGTCATTGGATGAACAATTAGGTCATTTTGGTCCTCCCTAGGCTAATTCTTGTCCAATTAGGGTTTTTAACCAATCTTGTGCATCCATTAGGTGTTTTTGTTTCATTGGATGGACATTTAGGTCATTTTCATCCTCCCTAGGCTTATGCTTGTCCAATTAGGGTTTCTAACCAATCTTGTGCATCCAATAGTTGTGTTTGTGCCATTGGATGAACAATTAGGTCATTTTCGTCCTCCCTAGGCTAATTCTTGTCCAATTAGGGTTTTTAACCAATCTTGTGCATCCAATAGGTGTTTTGTGTCATTGGATGAACAATTAGGTCATTTTGGTCCTCCCTAGGCTAATTCTTGTCCAATTAGGGTTTTTTTTACCAATCTTGTGCATCCATTAGGTGTTTTTGTTTCATTGGATGGACATTTAGGTCATTTTCATCCTCCCTAGGCTTATGCTTGTCCAATTAGGGTTTCTAACCAATCTTGTGCATCCAATAGTTGTGTTTGTGTCATTGGATGAACAATTAGGTCATTTTCGTCCTCCCTAGGCTAATTCTTGTCCAATTTGGGTTTTTAACCAATCTTGTGCATCCAATAGGTGTGTTTGTGTCATTGGATGAACAATTAGGTCATTTTGGTCCTCCCTAGGCTTATGCTTGTCCAATTAGGGTTTTTCACCAATCTTGTGCATCCGTTAGGTGATTTTGTTTCATTGGATTGACATTTAGGTCATTTTCATCCTCCCTAGGCTTATGCTTGTCCAATTAGGGTTTCTAACCAATCTTGTGCATCCAATAGTTGTGTTTGTGTCATTGGATGAACAATTAGGTCATTTTCGTCCTCCCTACACTTAATCTTGAACAATTAGGGGTTTTAACCAATCTTGTGCGTCCAATAGTTGTGTTTGTGTCATTGGATGAACAATTAGGTCATTTTCGTCCTCCCTAGGCTAATTCTAGTTCAATTACGGTTTTTGACCAATCTTGTGCATCCAATAGGTGTGTTTGTGTCATTGGATGAACAATTAGGTTATTTTGGTCCTCCCTAGGCTAATTCTTGTCCAATTAGGGTTTTTTTACCAATCTTGTGCATCCATTAGGTGTTTTTGTTTCATTGGATGGACATTTAGGTCATTTTCATCCTCCCTAGGCTTATGCTTGTCCAATTAGGGTTTCTAACCAATCTTGTGCATCCAATAGTTATGTTTGTGTCATTGGATGAACAATTAGGTCATTTTCGTCCTCCCTAGGCTAATTCTTGTCCCATTAGGGTTTTTAACCAATCTTGTGCATCCAATAGGTGTTTTGTGTCATTGGATGAACAATTAGGTCATTTTGATCCTCCCTAGGCTAATTCTTGTCCAATTAGGGTTTTTTACCAATCTTGTGCATCCATTAGGTGTTTTTGTTTCATTGGATGGACATTTAGGTCATTTTCATCCTCCCTAGGCTTATGCTTGTCCAATTAGGGTTTCTAACCAATCTTGTGCATCCAATAGTTGTGTTTGTTTCATTGGATGAACAATTAGGTCATTTTCGTCCTCCCTACACTTAATCTTCAACAATTAGGGTTTTTAACCAATCTTGTGCATCCAATAGTTGTGTTTGTGTCATTGGATGAACAATTAGGTCATTTTCGTCCTCCCTAGACTAATTCTTGTCCAATTAGGGTTTTTAACCAATCTTGTGCATCCAATAGGTGTTTTGTGTCATTGGATGAACAATTAGGTCATTTTGGTCCTCCCTAGGCTAATTCTTGTCCAATTAGGGTTTTTAACCAATCTTGTGCATCCATTAGGTGTTTTTGTTTCATTGGATGGACATTTAGGTCATATTCATCCTCCCTAGGCTTATGCTTGTCCAATTAGGGTTTCTAACCAATCTTGTGCATCCAATAGTTGTGTTTGTGTCATTGGATGAACAATTAGGTCATTTTCGTCCTCCCTACACTTAATCTTGAACAATTAGGGGTTTTAACCAATCTTGTGCATCCAATAGTTGTGTTTGTGTCATTGGATGAACAATTTGGTCATTTTCGTCCTCCCTAGGTTAATTCTTGTCCAATTAGGGTTTTTAACCAATCTTGTGCATCCAATAGGTGTTTTGTGTCATTGGATGAACAATTAGGTCATTTTGGTCCTCCCTAGGCTAATTCTTGTCCAATTAGGGTTTTTAACCAATCTTGTGCATCCATTAGGTGTTTTTGTTTCATTGGATAAACATTTAGGTCATATTCATCCTCCCTAGGCTTATGCTTGTCCAATTAGGGTTTCTAACCAATCTTGTGCATCCAGTAGTTGTGTTTGTGTCATTGGATGAACAATTAGGTCATTTTGGTCCTCCCTAGGGTAATTCTTGTCTAATTAGGGTTTTTAACCAATCTTGTGCATCCATTAGGTGTTTTATTTTCATTGGATGGACATTTAGGTTATATTCATCCTCCCTAGGATTATGCTTGTCCAATTAGGGTTTCTAACCAATCTTGTGCATCCAATAGTTATGTTTGTGTCATTGGATGAACAATTAGGTCATTTTCGTCCTCCCTAGACTAATTCTTGTCCAATTAGGGTTTTTAACCAATCTTGTGCATCCAATAGGTGTTTTGTGTCATTCGATGAACAATTATGTCATTTTGGTCCTCCCTAGGCTAATTCTTGTCCAATTAGAGTTGTTTTACCAATCTTGTGCATCCATTAGGTGTTTTTGTTTTATTGGATGGACATTCAGGTCATTTTCATCCTCCCTAGGCTTATGCTTGTCCAATTAGGGTTTCTAACCAATCTTGTGCATCCAATAGTTATGTTTGTGTCATTGGATGAACAATTAGGTCATTTTCGTCCTCCCTAGGCTAATTCTTGTCCAATTAGGGTTTTTAACCAATCTTGTGCATCCAATAGGTGTTTTGTGTCATTGGATGAACAATTAGGTCATTTTGATCCTCCCTAGGCTAATTCTTGTCCAATTAGGGTTTTTTACCAATCTTGTGCATCCATTAGGTGTTTTTGTTTCATTGGATGGACATTTAGGTCATTTTCATCCTCCCTAGGCTTATGCTTGTCCAATTAGGGTTTCTAACCAATCTTGTGCATCCAATAGTTGTGTTTGTGTCATTGGATGAACAATTAGGTCATTTTCGTCCTCCCTAGGCAAATTCTTGTCCAATTAGGGTTTTTAACCAATCTTGTGCATCCAATAGGTGTTTTGTGTCATTGGATGAACAATTAGGTCATTTTGATCCTCCCTAGGCTAATTCTTGTCCCATTAGGGTTTTTAACCAATCTTGTGCATCCAATAGGTGTTTTGTGTCATTGGATGAACAATTAGGTCATTTTGATCCTCCCTAGGCTAATTCTTGTCCAATTAGGGTTTTTTACCAATCTTGTGCATCCATTAGGTGTTTTTGTTTCATTGGATGGACATTTAGGTCATTTTCATCCTCCCTAGACTTATGCTTGTCCAATTAGGGTTTCTAACCAATCTTGTGCATCCAATAGTTGTGTTTGTGTCATTGGATGAACAATTAGGTCATTTTCGTCCTCCCTAGGCAAATTCTTGTCCAATTAGGGTTTTTAACCAATCTTGTGAATCCAATAGGTATTTTGTGTCATTGGATGAACAATTAGGTCATTTTGGTCCTCCCTAAGCTAATTCTTGTCCAATTAGGGTTTTTTTTACCAATCTTGTGCATCCATTAGGTGTTTTTGTTTCATTGGATGGACATTTAGGTCATTTTCATCCTCCCTAGGCTTATGCTTGTCCAATTAGGGTTTCTAACCAATCTTGTGCATCCAATAGTTGTGTTTGTGTCATTATATGAACAATTAGATAATTTTCGTCCTCCCTACACTTAATCTTGAACAATTAGGGGTTTTAACCAATCTTGTGCATCCAATAGTTGTGTTTGTGTCATTGGATGAACAATTAGGTCATTTTCGTCCTCCCTAAGCTAATTCTTGTCCAATTAGGGTTTTTAACCAATCTTGTGCATCCAATAGGTGTGTTTGTGTCATTGGATGAACAATTAGGTCATTTTGGTCCTCCCTAGGCTAATTCTTGTCCAATTAGGGTTTTTAACCAATCTTGTGCATCCATTAGGTGTTTTTGTTTCATTGGATGGACATTTAGGTCATATTCATCCTCCCTAGGCTTATGCTTGTCCAATTAGGGTTTCTAACCAATCTTGTGCATCCAGTAGTTGTGTTTGTGTCATTGGATGAACAATTAGGTCATTTTGGTCCTCCCTAGGGTAATTCTTGTCTAATTAGGGTTTTTAACCAATCTTGTGCATCCATTAGGTGTTTTATTTTCATTGGATGGACATTTAGGTTATATTCATCCTCCCTAGGATTATGCTTGTCCAATTAGGGTTTCTAACCAATCTTGTGCATCCAATAGTTATGTTTGTGTCATTGGATGAACAATTAGGTCATTTTCGTCCTCCCTAGGCTAATTCTTGTCCCATTAGGGTTTTTAACCAATCTTGTGCATCCAATAGGTGTTTTGTGTCATTGGATGAACAATTAGGTCATTTTGATCCTCCCTAGGCTAATTCTTGTCCAATTAGGGTTTTTTACCAATCTTGTGCATCCATTAGGTGTTTTTGTTTCATTGGATGGACATTTAGGTCATTTTCATCCTCCCTAGGCTTATGCTTGTCCAATTAGGGTTTCTAACCAATCTTGTGCATCCAATAGTTGTGTTTGTGTCATTGGATGAACATTTAGGTCATTTTCGTCCTCCCTACACTTAATCTTGAACAATTAGGGGTTTTAACCAATCTTGTGCATCCAATAGTTGTGTTTGTGTCATTGGATGAACAATTAGGTCATTTTCGTCCTCCCTAGGCTAATTCTTGTTCAATTAGGGTTTCTAACCAATCTTGTGCATCCAATAGTTGTGTTTGTGTCATTGGATGAACAATTAGGTCATTTTTGCCCTCCCTAGGCTAATTCTTGTCCAATTACGGTTTTTAACCAATCTTGTGCATCCTTTAGGTGTTTTTGTTTCATTGGATGGACATTTAGGTCATTTTCATCCTCCCTAGGCTTATGCTTGTCCAATTAGGGTTTCTAACCAATCTTGTGCATCCAATAGTTGTGTTTGTGTCATTGGATGAACAATTAGGTCATTTTCGTCCTCCCTACACTTAATCTTGAACAATTAGGGGTTTTAACCAATCTTGTGCATCCAATAGTTGTGTTTGTGTCATTGGATGAACAATTAGGTCATTTTCGTCCTCCCTAGGCTAATTCTTGTTCAATTAGGGTTTCTAACCAATCTTGTGTATGCAATAGTTGTGTTTGTGTCATTGGATGAACATTTAGGTCATTTTCGTCCTCCCTACACTTAATGTAGTCCAATTAGGGTTTTAAACCAATGTTGTGCATCAATTAAGTGTTTTTGTGTCATTGGATGAATATTTAGGTCATTTTTGTCCTCCCTAGGCTAATTCTTGTCCAATTAGGGTTTTGAACCAATCTTGTGCATCCAATAGGTGTTTTGTGTCATTGGATGAACATTTAGGTCATTTTCGTCCTCCCTACACTTAATCTTGAACAATTAGGGGTTTTAACCAGTCTTGTGCATCCAATAGTTGTGTTTGTGTCATTGGATGAACGATTAGGTCATTTTCGTCCTCCCTAGGCTAATTCTTGTCCAATTAGGGTTTTTAACCAATCTTGTGCATCCGTTAGGTGATTTTGTTTCATTGGATGGACATTTAGGTCATTTTCATCCGCCCTAGGCTTATGCTTGTCCAATTAGGGTTTCTACCCAATCTTGTGCATCCAATAGTTGTGTTTGTGTCATTGGATGAACAATTAGGTCATTTTCGTCCTCCCTACACTTAATCTTGAACAATTAGGGGTTTTAACCAATCTTGTGCATCCAATAGTTGTGTTTGTGTCATTGGATGAACAATTAGGTCATTTTCGTCCTCCCTAGGCTAATTCTTGTTCAATTAGGGTTTCTAACCAATCTTGTGCATCCAATAGTTGTGTTTGTGTCATTGGATGAACAATTAGGTCATTCTTGTCCTCCCTAGGCTAATTCTGGTCCAATTAGGGTTTTTAACCAATCTTGTGCATCCGTTAGGTGATTTTGTTTGATTGGATGGACATTTAGGTCATTTTCATCCTCCCTAGGCTTATGCTTGTCCAATTAGGGTTTCTAACAAATCTTGTGCATCCAACAGTTGTGTTTGTGTCATTGGATGAACAATTAGGTCATTTTCGTCCTCCCTACACTTAATCTTGAACAATTAGGGGTTTTAACCAATCTTGTGCATCCAATAGTTGTGTTTGTGTCATTGGATGAACAATTTGGTCATTTTCGTCCTCCCTAGGTTAATTCTTGTCCAATTAGGGTTTTTAACCAATCTTGTGCATCCAATAGGTGTTTTGTGTCATTGGATGAACAATTAGGTCATTTTGGTCCTCCCTAGGCTAATTCTTGTCCAATTAGGGTTTTTAACCAATCTTGTGCATCCATTAGGTGTTTTTGTTTCATTGGATGGACATTTAGGTCATATTCATGCCCCCTAGGCTTATGCTTGTCCAATTAGGGTTTCTAACCAATCTTGTGCATCCAGTAGTTGTGTTTGTGTCATTGGATGAACAATTAGGTCATTTTGGTCCTCCCTAGGGTAATTCTTGTCTAATTAGGGTTTTTAACCAATCTTGTGCATCCATTAGGTGTTTTATTTTCATTGGATGGACATTTAGGTTATATTCATCCTCCCTAGGATTATGCTTGTCCAATTAGGGTTTCTAACCAATCTTGTGCATCCGATAGTTATGTTTGTGTCATTGGATGAACAATTAGGTCATTTTCGTCCTCCCTAGGCTAATTCTTGTCCCATTAGGGTTTTTAACCAATCTTGTGCATCCAATAGGTGTTTTGTGTCATTGGATGAACAATTAGGTCATTTTGATCCTCCCTAGGCTAATTCTTGTCCAATTAGGGTTTTTTACCAATCTTGTGCATCCATTAGGTGTTTTTGTTTCATTGGATGGACATTTAGGTCATTTTCATCCTCCCTAGGCTTATGCTTGTCCAATTAGGGTTTCTAACCAATCTTGTGCATCCAACAGTTGTGTTTGTGTCATTGGATGAACAATTAGGTCATTTTCGTCCTCCCTACACTTAATCTTGAACAATTAGGGGTTTTAACCAATCTTGTGCATCCAATAGTTGTGTTTGTGTCATTGGATGAACAATTTGGTCATTTTCGTCCTCCCTAGGTTAATTCTTGTCCAATTAGGGTTTTTAACCAATCTTGTGCATCCAATAGGTGTTTTGTGTCATTGGATGAACAATTAGGTCATTTTGGTCCTCCCTAGGCTAATTCTTGTCCAATTAGGGTTTTTAACCAATCTTGTGCATCCATTAGGTGTTTTTGTTTCATTGGATGGACATTTAGGTCATATTCATCCTCCCTAGGCTTATGCTTGTCCAATTAGGGTTTCTAACCAATCTTGTGCATCCAATAGTTGTGTTTGTGTCATTGGATGAACAATTAGGTCATTTTCGTCCTCCCTACACTTAATCTTGAACAATTAGGGGTTTTAACCAATCTTGTGCATCCAATAGTTGTGTTTGTGTCATTGGATGAACAATTAGGTCATTTTCGTCCTCCCTAGGCTAATTCTTGTTCAATTAGGGTTTCTATCCAATCTTGTGCATCCAATAGTTGTGTTTGTGTCATTGGATGAACAATTAGGTCATTTTGGTCCTCCCTAGGCTAATTCTGGTCCAATTAGGGTTTTTCACCAATCTTGTGCATCCGTTAGGTGATTTTGTTTCATTGGATGGACATTTAGGTCATTTTCATCCTCCCTAGGCTTATGCTTGTCCAATTAGGGTTTCTAACCAATCTTGTGCATCCAATAGTTGTGTTTGTGTCATTGGATGAACAATTAGGTCATTTTCGTCCTCCCTACACTTAATCTTGAACAATTAGGGGTTTTAACCAATCTTGTGCATCCAATAATTGTGTTTGTGTCATTGGATGAACAATTAGGTCATTTTCGTCCTCCCTAGGCTAATTCTTGTTCAATTAGGGTTTCTATCCAATCTTGTGCATCCAATAGTTGTGTTTGTGTCATTGGATGAACAATTAGGTCATTTTTGTCCTCCGTAGGCTAATTCTTGTCCAATTAGGGTTTTTTTACCAATCTTGTGCATCGATTAGGTGTTTTTGTTTCATTGGATGGACATTTAGGTCATTTTCATCCTCCCTAGGCTTATGCTTGTCCAATTAGGGTTTCTAACCAATCTTGTGCATCCAATAGTTGTGTTTGTGTCATTGGATGAACATTTAGGTCATTTTCGTCCTCCCTACACTTAATCTTGATCAATTAGGGGTTTTAACCAATCTTGTGCATCCAATAGTTGTGTTTGTGTCATTGGATGAACAATTAGTTCATTTTCGTCCTCCCTAGGCTAATTCTTGTTCAATTATGGTTTTTGACCAATCTTGTGCATCCAATATGTGTGTTTGTGTCATTGGATGAACAATTAGGTTATTTTGGTCCTCCCTAGGCTAATTCTTGTCCAATTAGGGTTTTCTTACCAATCTTGTGTATCCATTAGGTGTTTTTGTTTCATTGGATGGACATTTAGGTCATTTTCATCCTCCCTAGGCTTATGCTTGTCCAATTAGGGTTTCTAACCAATCTTGTGCATCCAATAGTTGTGTTTGTGTCATTGGATGAACATTTAGGTCATTTTCGTCCTCCCTACACTTAATCTTGATCAATTAGGGGTTTTAACCAATCTTGTGCATCCAATAGTTGTGTTTGTGTCATTGGATGAACAATTAGGTTATTTTGGTCCTCCCTAGGCTAATTCTTGTCCAATTAGGGTTTTTTTACCAATCTTGTGTATCCATTAGGTGTTTTTGTTTCATTGGATGGACATTTAGGTCATTTTCATCCTCCCTAGGCTTATGCTTGTCCAATTAGGGTTTCTAACCAATCTTGTGCATCCAATAGTTGTGTTTGTGTCATTGGATGAACAATTAGGTCATTTTTGTCCTCCCTAGGCTAATTCTTGTCCAATTTGGGTTTTTAACCAATCTTGTGCATCCAATAGGTGTGTTTGTGTCATTGGATGAACAATTAGGTCATTTTGGTCCTCCCTAGGCTAATTCTGGTCCAATTAGGGTTTTTCACCAATCTTGTGCATCGGTTAGGTGATTTTGTTTCATTGGATGGACATTTAGGTCATTTTCATCCTCCCTAGGCTTATGCTTGTCCAATTAGGGTTTCTAACCAATCTTGTGCATCCAATAGTTGTGTTTGTGTCATTGGATGAACAATTAGGTCATTTTCGTCCTCCCTACACTTAATCTTGAACAATTAGGGGTTTTAACCAATCTTGTGCATCCAATAGTTGTGTTTGTGTTATTGGATGAACAATTAGATCATTTTCGTCCTCCCTAGGCTAATTCTTGTTCAATTAGGGTTTCTATCCAATCTTGTGCATCCAATAGTTGTGTTTGTGTCATTGGATGAACAATTAGGTCATTTTTGTCCTCCGTAGGCTAATTCTTGTCCAAATAGGGTTTTTTTACCAATCTTGTGCATCGATTAAGTGTTTTTGTTTCATTGGATGGACATTTAGGTCATTTTCATCCTCCCTAGGCTTATGCTTGTCCAATTAGGGTTTCTAACCAATCTTGTGCATCCAATAGTTGTGTTTGTGTCATTGGAGGAACAATTAGGTCATTTTTGTCCTCCCTAGGCTAATTCTTGTCCAATTTGGGTTTTTAAGCAATCTTGTGCATCCAATAGGTGTGTTTGTGTCATTGGATGAACAATTAGGTCATTTTGGTCCTCCCTAGGCTAATTCTGGTCCAATTAGGGTTTTACACCAATCTTGTGCATCGGTTAGGTGATTTTGTTTCATTGGATGGACATTAAGGTCATTTTCATCCTCCTTAGGCTTATGCTTGTCCAATTAGGGTTTCTAACCAATCTTGTGCATCCAATAGTTGTGTTTGTGTCATTGGATGAACAATTAGGTCATTTTCGTCCTCCCTACACTTAATCTTGAACAATTAGGGGTTTTAACCAATCTTGTGCATCCAATAGTTGTGTTTGTGTTATTGGATGAACAATTAGATCATTTTCGTCCTCCCTAGGCTAATTCTTGTTCAATTAGGGTTTCTAGCCAATCTTGTGCATCCAATAGTTGTGTTTGTGTCATTGGATGAACAATTAGGTAATTTTTGTCCTCCGTAGGCTAATTCTTGTCCAATTAGGGTTTTTTTACCAATCTTGTGCATCGATTAAGTGTTTTTGTTTCATTGGATGGACATTTAGGTCATTTTCATCCTCCCTAGGCTTATGCTTGTCCAATTAGGGTTTCTAACCAATCTTGTGCATCCAATAGTTGTGTTTGTGTCATTGGATGAACATTTAGGTCATTTTCGTCCTCCCTACACTTAATCTTGATCAATTAGGGGTTTTAACCAATCTTGGGCATCCAATAGTTGTGTTTGTGTCATTGGATGAACAATTAGGTCATTTTCGTCCTCCCTAGGCTAATTCTTGTTCAATTACGGTTTTTAACCAATCTTGTGCATCCAATAGGTGTGTTTGTGTCATTGGATGAACAATTAGGTTATTTTGGTCCTCCCTAGGCTAATTCTTGTCCAATTAGGGTTTTTTTACCAATCTTGTGCATCCATTAGGTGTTTTTGTTTCATTGGATGGACATTTAGGTCATTTTCATCCTCCCTAGGCTTATGCTTGTCCAATTAGGGTTTCTAACCAATCTTGTGCATCCAATAGTTGTGTTTGTGTCATTGGATGAACAATTAGGTCATTTTCGTCCTCCCTAGGCTAATTTTTGTCCAATTAGGGTTTTTAACCAATCTTGTGCATCCAATAGGTGTGTTTGTGTCATTGGATGAACAATTAGGTCATTTTGGTCCTCCCTAGGCTAATTCTGGTCCAACTAGGGTTTTTAACCAATCTTGTGCATCCATTAGGTGTTTTTGTTTCATTGGATGGACATTTAGGTCATTTTCATCCTCCCTAGGCTTATGCTTGTCCAATTAGGGTTTCTAACCAATCTTGTGCATCCAATAGTTGTGTTTGTGTCATTGGATGAACAATTAGGTCATTTTCGTCCTCCCTACACTAAATCTTGAACAATTAGGGTTTTTAACCAATCTTGTGCATCCAATAGTTGTGTTTGTGTGATTGGATGAACAATTAGGTCATTTTGGTCCTCCCTAGTCTAATTCTTGTCCAATTAGGGTTTTTAACCAATCTTGTGCATCCAATAGGTGTGTTTGTGTCATTGGATGAACAATTAGGTCATTTTGGTCCTCCCTAGGCTAATTCTTGTCCAATTAGGGTTTTTAACCAATCTTGTGCATCCATTAGGTGTTTTTGTTTCATTGGATGGACATTTAGGTCATATTCATCCTCCCTAGGCTTATGCTTGTCCAATTAGGGTTTCTAACCAATCTTGTGCATCCAGTAGTTGTGTTTGTGTCATTGGATGAACAATTAGGTCATTTTGGTCCTCCCTAGGGTAATTCTTGTCTAATTAGGGTTTTTAACCAATCTTGTGCATCCATTAGGTGTTTTATTTTCATTGGATGGACATTTAGGTTATATTCATCCTCCCTAGGATTATGCTTGTCCAATTAGGGTTTCTAACCAATCTTGTGCATCCAATAGTTATGTTTGTGTCATTGGATGAACAATTAGGTCATTTTCGTCCTCCCTAGACTAATTCTTGTCCAATTAGGGTTTTTAACCAATCTTGTGCATCCAATAGGTGTTTTGTGTCATTCGATGAACAATTATGTCATTTTGGTCCTCCCTAGGCTAATTCTTGTCCAATTAGAGTTTTTTTACCAATCTTGTGCATCCATTAGGTGTTTTTGTTTTATTGGATGGACATTCAGGTCATTTTCATCCTCCCTAGGCTTATGATTGTCCAATTAGGGTTTCTAACCAATCTTGTGCATCCAATAGTTATGTTTGTGTCATTGGATGAACAATTAGGTCATTTTCGTCCTCCCTACACTTAATCTTGAACAATTAGGGGTTTTAACCAATCTTGTGCATCCAATAGTTGTGTTTGTGTCATTGGATGAACAATTAGGTCATTTTTGTCCTCCCTAGGCTAATTCTTGTCCAATTAGGGTTTTTAACCAATCTTGTGCATCCAATAGGTGTTTTGTGTCATTGGATGAACAATTAGGTCATTTTGGTCCTCCCTAGGCTAATTCTGGTCCCATTAGGGTTTTTAACCAATCTTGTGCATCCATTAGGTGATTTTGTTTGATTGGATGGACATTTAGGTAATTTTCATCCTCCCTAGGCTTATGCTTGTCCAATTAGGGTTTCTAACCAATCTTGTGCATCGAATAGTTGTGTTTGTGTCATTGGATGAACAATTAGGTCATTTTCGTCCTCCCTAGGCTAATTCTTGTCCAATTAGGGTTTTTAACCAATCTTGTGCATCCAATAGGTGTTTTGTGTCATTGGATGAACAATTAGGTCATTTTCGTCCTCCCTAGGCTAATTCATGTTCAATTAGGATTTCTAACCAATCTTGTGCATCCAATAGTTGTGTTTGTGTCATTGGATGAATAATTAGGTCATTTTTGTCCTCCCTAGCCTAATTCTTGTCCAATTAGGGTTTTTAACCAATCTTGTG
>JBBPBS010000597.1:0-80377 GCA_037974835.1 Cicer judaicum
TTTTCGTCCTCCCTACACTTAATCTTATCCAATTAGGGTTTCTAACCAATCTTGTGCATGCAATAGGTGTTTTGTGCCATTGGATGAACAATTAGATCATTTTCGTCCTCGCTAGGCTAATTCTTGTCCAATTAGGGTTTATAACCAATCTTGTGCATCCAATAGGTGTTTTGTGTCATTGGATGAACATTTAGGTAATTTTCGTCCTCCCTACACTTAATCTTGTCCAATTAGGGTTTTTAACCAATCTTGTGCACACAATAGGTGATTTGTGTCATTGGATGAAAAATTAGGTCATTTTTTTCCTCCCAAGGCTTATTCTTGTCCAATTAGGGTTTCTAACCAATCTTGTGCATCCAATAGGTGTTTTGTGTCATTGGATGAACAATTAGGTCTTTTTTGTCCTCCCTAGGCTAATTCTTTTCCAATTAGGGTTTTTAACCAATCTTGTGCATCTAATAGGTGTTTTGTGTCATTGGATGAACATTTAGGTCATTTTCGTCCTCCCTACACTTAATCTTATCCAATTAGGGTTTCTAACCAATCTTGTGCATGCAATAGGTGTTTTGTGTCATTGGATGAACAATTAGGTCATTTTTGTCCTCCCTAGGCTAATTCTTTTCCAATTAGGGTTTTTAACCAATCTTGTGCATCTAATAGGTGTTTTGTGTCATTGGATGAACATTTTCGTCATTTTCGTCCTCCCTAAACTTAATCTTGTCCAATTAGGGTTTCTAACCAATCTTGTACATCCAATAGGTGTTTTTGTGTCATTGGATGAACAATTAGGTCATTTTCGTCCTCCCTAGGCTAATTCTTGTCCAATTATGGTTTCTAACCAATCTTGTGCATCCAATAGGTGTTTTGTGTCATTGTATGAACAATTAGGTCATTTTCGTCCTCCCTGGGCTTATTCTTGTTCAATTAGGGTTTCTAACGAATCTTGTGCATCCAATAGATGTTTTTGTGTCATTGGAAGATGATTTAGGTCATTTTCGTCCTCCCTACACTTAATCTTGTCCAATTAGGGTTTTTAACCAATCTTGTGCATCCAACAGGTGTTTTGTGTCATTGGATGAACAATTATGTCATTTTCGTCCTCCCTAGGCTTATTCTTGTCCAATTAAGTTTTTAACCAATCTTGTGCATCCAATAGGTGTTTTGTGTCATTTGATGAACATTTAGGTCCTTTTCGTCCTCCCTAGGCTAATTCTTGTCCAATTAGGGTTTCAAACCAATCTTGTGCATCCAATAGGTGTTTTTGTGTCATTGGATGAACAATTAGGTCATTTTCGTCCTCCGTAAACTTAATCTTATCCAATTAGGGTTTCTAACCAATCTTGTGCATCCAATCGGTGTTTTTGTGTCATTGGAAGAATATTTAGGTCATTTTCGTCCTCCCTTCACTTAATCTTGTCCAATTAGGGTTTTTAACCAATCTTGTGCATCCAATAGGTGTTTTTGTGTCATTGGATGAACAATTAGGTCATTTTTGTCCTCGCTAGGCTAATTCTTGTCCAATTAGGGTTTTTAACCAATCTTGTGCATCTAATAGGTGTTTTATGTCATTGGATGAACATTTAGGTCATTTTCGTCCTCCCTAAACTTAATCTTGTCCAATTAGGGTTTCTAACCAATCTTGTGCATCCAATAGGTGTTTTTGTGTCATTGGATGAACAATTAGATCATTTTCGTCCTCGCTAGGCTAATTCTTGTCCAATTAGGGTTTATAACCAAACTTGTGCATCCAATAGGTGTTTTGTGTCATTGGATGAACATTTAGGTCATTTTCGTCCTCCCTACACTTAATCATGTCCAATTAGGTTTTTTAACGAATCTTGTGCATCCAATAGGTGTTTTGTGTCATTGGATGAACATTTAGGTAATTTTCGTCCTCCCTACACTTAATCTTGTCCAATTAGGGTTTTTAACCAATCTTGTGCACACAATAGGTGATTTGTGTCATTGGATGAAAAATTAGGTCATTTTTTTCCTCCCAAGGCTTATTCTTGTCCAATTAGGGTTTCTAACCAATCTTGTGCATCCAATAGGTGTTTTTGTGTCATTGGATGAACAATTAGATCATTTTCGTCCTCGCTAGGCTAATTCTTGTCCAATTAGGGTTTATAACCAATCTTGGGCATCCAATAGGTGTTTTGTGTCATTGGATGAACATTTAGGTCATTTTCGTCCTCCCTACACTTAATCATGTCCAATTAGGTTTTTTAACGAATCTTGGGCATCCAATAGGTGTTTTGTGTCATTGGATGAACATTTAGGTAATTTTCGTCCTCCCTACACTTAATCTTGTCCAATTAGGGTTTTTAACCAATCTTGTGCACACAATAGGTGATTTGTGTCATTGGATGAAAAATTAGGTCATTTTTTTCCTCCCAAGGCTTATTCTTGTCCAATTAGGGTTTCTAACCAATCTTGTGCATCCAATAGGTGTTTTGTGTCATTGGATGAACAATTAGGTCATTTTTGTCCTCCCTAGGCTAATTCTTTTCCAATTAGGGTTTTTAACCAATCTTGTGCATCCAATTGGTGTTTTCTGTCATTGGATGAACATTTAGGTCCTTTTCGTCCTCACTAGGCTAATTCTTGTCCAATTAGGGTTTCTAACCAATCTTGTGCATCTAATAGGTGTTTTGTGTCATTGGATGAACATTTACGTCATTTTCGTCCTCCCTAAACTTAATCTTGTCCAATTAGGGTTTCTAACCAATCTTGTGCATCCAATAGGTGTTTTTGTGTCATTGGATGAACAATTAGGTCATTTTTGTCCTCGCTAGGCAAATCCTTGTCCAATTAGGGTTTTTAACCAATCTTGTGCATCTAATAGGTGTTTGATGTCATTGGATGAACATTTAGGTCATTTTCGTCCTCCCTACACTTAATCTTGTCCAATTAGTGTTTTTAACCAATCTTGTGCATCTAATAGGTGTTTTGTGTCATTGGATGAACATTTACGTCATTTTCGTCCTCCCTAAACTTAATCTTGTCCAATTAGGGTTTCTAACCAATCTTGTGCATCCAATAGGTGTTTTTGTGTCATTGGATGAACAATTAGATCATTTTCGTCCTCGCTAGGCTAATTCTTGTCCAATTAGGGTTTATAACCAATCTTGTGCATCCGATAGGTGTTTTGTGTCATTGGATGAACATTTAGGTCATTTTCGTCCTCCCTACACTTAATCTTGTCCAATTAGGGTTTTTAACCAATCTTGTGCATACAATAGGTGTTTTGTGTCATTGGATGAAAAATTAGGTCATTTTTTTCCTCCCAAGGCTTATTCTTGTCCAATTAGGGTTTCTAACCAATCTTGTGCATCCAATCGGTGTTTTTGTGTCATTGGAAGAATATTTAGGTCATTTTCGTCCTCCCTTCACTTAATCTTATCCAATTAGGGTTTTTAACCAATCTTGTGCATCCAATAGGTGTTTTTGTGTCATTGGATGAACAATTAGATCATTTTCGTCCTCGCTAGGCTAATTCTTGTCCAATTAGGGTTTATAACCAATCTTGTGCATCCAATAGGTGTTTTGTGTCATTGGATGAACATTTAGGTCATTTTCGTCCTCCCTACACTTAATCATGTCCAATTAGGTTTTTTAACGAATCTTGTGCATCCAATAGGTGTTTTGTGTCATTGGATGAACATTTAGGTAATTTTCGTCCTCCCTACACTTAATCTTGTCCAATTAGGGTTTTTAACCAATCTTGTGCACACAATAGGTGATTTGTGTCATTGGATGAAAAATTAGGTCATTTTTTTCCTCCCAAGGCTTATTCTTGTCCAATTAGGGTTTCTAACCAATCTTGTGCATCCAATAGGTGTTTTGTGTCATTGGATGAACAATTAGGTCATTTTTGTCCTCCCTAGGCTAATTCTTTTCCAATTAGGGTTTTTAACCAACCTTGTGCATCTAATAGGTGTTTTGTGTCATTGGATGAACATTTAGGTCATTTTCGTCCTCCCTACACTTAATCTTATCCAATTAGGGTTTCTAACCAATCTTGTGCATGCAATAGGTGTTTTGTGCCATTGGATGAACAATTAGATCATTTTCGTCCTCGCTAGGCTAATTCTTGTCCAATTAGGGTTTATAACCAATCTTGTGCATCCAATAGGTGTTTTGTGTCATTGGATGAACATTTAGGTAATTTTCGTCCTCCCTACACTTAATCTTGTCCAATTAGGGTTTTTAACCAATCTTGTGCACACAATAGGTGATTTGTGTCATTGGATGAAAAATTAGGTCATTTTTTTCCTCCCAAGGCTTATTCTTGTCCAATTAGGGTTTCAAACCAATCTTGTGCATCCAATAGGTGTTTTGTGTCATTGGATGAACAATTAGGTCATTTTTGTCCTCCCTAGGCTAATTCTTTTCCAATTAGGGTTTTTAACCAATCTTGTGCATCTAATAGGTGTTTTGTGTCATTGGATGAACATTTAGGTCATTTTCGTCCTCCCTACACTTAATCTTATCGAATTAGGGTTTCTAACCAATCTTGTGCATGCAATAGGTGTTTTGTGTCATTGGATGAACAATTAGGTCATTTTTGTCCTCCCTAGGCTAATTCTTTTCCAATTAGGGTTTTTAACCAATCTTGTGCATCTAATAGGTGTTTTGTGTCATTGGATGAACATTTTCGTCATTTTCGTCCTCCCTAAACTTAATCTTGTCCAATTAGGGTTTCTAACCAATCTTGTACATCCAATAGGTGTTTTTGTGTCATTGGATGAACAATTAGGTCATTTTCGTCCTCCCTAGGCTAATTCTTGTCCAATTATGGTTTCTAACCAATCTTGTGCATCCAATAGGTGTTTTGTGTCATTGTATGAACAATTAGGTCATTTTCGTCCTCCCTGGGCTTATTCTTGTTCAATTAGGGTTTCTAACGAATCTTGTGCATCCAATAGATGTTTTTGTGTCATTGGAAGATGATTTAGGTCATTTTCGTCCTCCCTACACTTAATCTTGTCCAATTAGGGTTTTTAACCAATCTTGTGCATCCAACAGGTGTTTTGTGTCATTGGATGAACAATTATGTCATTTTCGTCCTCCCAAGGCTTATTCTTGTCCAATTAAGTTTTTAACCAATCTTGTGCATCCAATAGGTGTTTTGTGTCATTTGATGAACATTTAGGTCCTTTTCGTCCTCCCTAGGCTAATTCTTGTCCAATTAGGGTTTCTAACCAATCTTGTGCATCCAATAGGTGTTTTTGTGTCATTGGATGAACAATTAGGTCATTTTCGTCCTCCCTAGGCTAATTCTTGTCCAATTATGGTTTCTAACCAATCTTGTGCATCCAATAGGTGTTTTGTGTCATTGTATGAACAATTAGGTCATTTTCGTCCTCCCTGGGCTTATTCTTGTTCAATTAGGGTTTCTAACGAATCTTGTGCATCCAATAGATGTTTTTGTGTCATTGGAAGATGATTTAGGTCATTTTCGTCCTCCCTACACTTAATCTTGTCCAATTAGGGTTTTTAACCAATCTTGTGCATCTAATAGGTGTTTTGTGTCATTGGATGAACATTTTCGTCATTTTCGTCCTCCCTAAACTTAATCTTGTCCAATTAGGGTTTCTAACCAATCTTGTGCATCCAATAGGTGTTTTTGTGTCATTGGATGAACAATTAGGTCATTTTTGTCCTCCCTAGGCTAATTCTTGTCCAATTAGGGTTTTTAACCAATCTTGTGCATCTAATAGGTGTTTTATGTCATTGGATGAACATTTAGGTCATTTTCGTCCTCCCTACACTTAATCTTGTCCAATTAGTGTTTTTAACCAATCTTGTGCATCTAATAGGTGTTTTGTGTCATTGGATGAACATTTACGTCATTTTCGTCCTCCCTAAACTTAATCTTGTCCAATTAGGGTTTCTAACCAATCTTGTGCATCCAATAGGTGTTTTTTTGTCATTGGATGAACAATTAGGTCATTTTCGTCCTCCCTAGGCTAATTCTTGTCCAATTATGGTTTCTAACCAATCTTGTGCATCCAATAGGTGTTTTGTGTCATTGTATGAACAATTAGGTCATTTTAGTCCTCCCTGGGCTAATTCTTGTCCAATTAGGGTTTTTAACCAATCTTGTGTCATCGGATGAACAATTATGTCATTTTTGTCCTCCCTAGGCTTATTCTTGTCTAATTAGGGTTTCTAACCAATCTTGTGCATCCAATAGGTGTTTTGTGTCATTGGATGAACAATTAGGTCATTTTTGTCCTCCCTAGGCTAATTCTTTTCTAATTAGGGTTTTTAACCAATCTTGTGCATCTAATAGGTGTTTTGTGTCATTGGATGAACATTTTCGTCATTTTCGTCCTCCCTAAACTTAATCTTGTCCAATTAGGGTTTCTAACCAATCTTGTGCATCCAATAGGTGTTTTTTTGTCATTGTATGAACAATTAGGTCATTTTCGTCCTCCCTGGGCTTATTCTTGTCCAATTAGGGTTTCTAACCAATCTTGTGCATCCAATAGATGTTTTTGTGTCATTGGAGAAAGATTTAGGTCGTTTTCGTCCTCCCTACACTTAATCTTGTCCAATTAGGGTTTTTAACCAATCTTGTGCATCCAATAGGTGTTTTGTGTCATTGGATGAACAATTATGTCATTTTCGTCCTCCCTAGGCTTATTCTTGTCCAATTGAGTTTTTAACCAATCTTGTGCATCCAATAGGTGTTTTGTGTCATTGGATGAACATTTAGGTCCTTTTCGTCCTCCCTAGGCTAATTCTTGTCCAATTAGGGTTTCAAACCAATCTTGTGCATCCAATAGGTGTTTTTGTGTCATTGGATGAACAATTAGGTCATTTTCGTCCTCCGTAAACTTAATCTTATCCAATTAGGGTTTCTAACCAATCTTGTGCATCCAATCGGTGTTTTTGTGTCATTGGAAGAATATTTAGGTCATTTTCGTCCTCCCTTCACTTAATCTTGTCCAATTAGGGTTTTTAACCAATCTTGTGCATCCAATAGGTGTTTTTGTGTCATTGGATGAACAATTAGGTCATTTTTGTCCTCGCTAGGCTAATTCTTGTCCAATTAGGGTTTTTAACCAATCTTGTGCATCTAATAGGTGTTTTATGTCATTGGATGAACATTTAGGTCATTTTCGTCCTCCCTAAACTTAATCTTGTCCAATTAGGGTTTCTAACCAATCTTGTGCATCCAATAGGTGTTTTTGTGTCATTGGATGAACAATTAGATCATTTTCGTCCTCGCTAGGCTAATTCTTGTCCAATTAGGGTTTATAACCAAACTTGTGCATCCAATAGGTGTTTTGTGTCATTGGATGAACATTTAGGTCATTTTCGTCCTCCCTACACTTAATCATGTCCAATTAGGTTTTTTAACGAATCTTGTGCATCCAATAGGTGTTTTGTGTCATTGGATGAACATTTAGGTAATTTTCGTCCTCCCTACACTTAATCTTGTCCAATTAGGGTTTTTAACCAATCTTGTGCACACAATAGGTGATTTGTGTCATTGGATGAAAAATTAGGTCATTTTTTTCCTCCCAAGGCTTATTCTTGTCCAATTAGGGTTTCTAACCAATCTTGTGCATCCAATAGGTGTTTTGTGTCATTGGATGAACAATTAGGTCATTTTTGTCCTCCCTAGGCTAATTCTTTTCCAATTAGGGTTTTTAACCAATCTTGTGCATCCAATAGGTGTTTTGTGTCATTGGATGAACATTTAGGTCATTTTCGTCCTCCCTACACTTAATCTTGTCCAGTTAGGGTTTTTAACACATCTTGTGCATCCAATAGGTGTGTTTGTGTCGTTGGAAGAACATTTAGTTCATTTTCGTCCTCCCTACACTTAATCTTGTCCAATTAGGGTTTCTAACCAATCTTTTGCATCCAATAGGTGTTTTGTGTCATTGGATGAACAATTAGATCATTTTCGTCCTCCCTAGGCTAATTCTTTTCCAATTATGGTTTTTAACCAATCTTGTGCATCCAATAGGTGTTTTGTGTCATTGGATGAACATTTATGTCATTTTCGTCCTCCCTACACTTAATCTTGTCCAATTAGGGTTTTTAACCAATCTTGTGCATCCAATAGGTGTTTTGTGTCATTGGATGAACAATTAGGTCATTTTCGTCCTCCCTAGGCTAATTCTTTTCCAATTAGGGTTTCTAACCAATCTTGTGCATCCAATAGGTGTTTTTGTGTCATTGGATGAACAATTAGGTCATTTTCGTCCTCCCTAGGCTAATTCTTGTCCAATTAGGGTTTCTAACCAATCTTGTGCATCCAATAGGTGTTTTGTGTCATTGGATGAACAATTAGGTCATTTTCGTCCTCGCTAGGCTTATTCTTGTGTAATTAGGGTTTTTAACCAATCTTGTGCATCCAATAGGTTTTTTGTGTCATTGGATGAAGATTTAGGTCATTTTCGTCCTCCCTAAACTTAATCTTGTCCAATTAGGGTTTTTAACCAATCTTCTGCATCCAATAGGTGTTTTATGTCATTTCATGAACATTTACGTCATTTGCGTCCTCCTTAAACTTAATCTTGTCCAATTAGGGTTTCTAACCAATCTTGTGCATCCAATAGGTGTTTTTGTGTCATTGGATGAACAATTAGGTCATTTTCGTCCTCCCTAGGCTAATTCTTGTCCAATTAGGGTTTCTAACCAATCTTGTGCATCCAATAGGTGTTTTGTGTCATTGGATGAACATTTAGGTCATTTTCGTCCTCCCTACACTTAATCATGTCCAATTAGGTTTTTTAACCAATCTTGTGCATCCAATAGGTGTTTTGTGCATTGGATGAACATTTAGGTAATTTTCGTCCTCCCTACACTTAATCTTGTCCAATTAGGGTTTTTAACCAATCTTGTGCACACAATAGGTGTTTTGTGTCATTGGATGAAAAATTAGGTCATTTTTTTCCTCCCAAGGCTTATTCCTGTTCAATTAGGGTTTCTAACCAATCTTGTGCATCCAATCGGTTTTTTTGTGTCATTGGAAGAATATTTAGGTCATTTTCGTCCTCCCTTCACTTAATCTTATCCAATTAGGGTTTTTAACCAATCTTGTGCATCCAATAGGTGTTTTTGTGTCATTGGATGAACAATTAGGTCATTTTCGTCCTCCCTAAACTTAATCTTGTCCAATTAGGGTGTCTAACCAATCTTGTGCATCCAATCGGTGTTTTTGTGTCATTGGAAGAATATATCGGTCATTTTCGTCCTCCCTTCACTTAATCTTGTCCAATTAGGGTTTTTAACCAATCTTTTGCATCCAATTGGTGTTTTGTGTCATTGGATGAACATTTAGGTCCTTTTCGTCCTCCCAAGGCAAATTCTTGTCCAATTAGGGTTTCTAACCAATCTTGTGCATCCAATAGATGTTTTTGTGTCATTGGATGAACAATTACGTCATTTTCGTCCTCCCTAGGCTAATTCTTGTCCAATTAGGGTTTCTAACCAATCTTGTGCATCCAATAGGTGTTTTGTGTCATTGGATGAACAATTAGGTCATTTTTGTCCTCCATAGGCTAATTCTTGTCCAATTAGGGTTTTTAACCAATCTTGTGCATCTAATAGGTGTTTTTTGTCATTGGATGAACATTTAGGTCATTTTCGTCCTCCCTACACTTAATCTTGTCCAATTAGGGTTTTTAACCAATCTTGTGCATCCAATCGGTCTTTTTGTGTCATTGGAAGAATATTTAGGTCATTTTCGTCCTCCCTTCACTTAATCTTATCCAATTAGGGTTTCTAACAAATCTTGTGCATCCAATAGGTGCTTTTGTGTCATTGGATGAACAATTAGATCATTTTCGTCCTCCCTATGCTAATTCTTGTCCAATTAGGGTTTTTAACCAATCTTGTGTCATTGGATGAACAATTAAGTCATTTTCGTCCTCCCTAGGCTTATTCTTGTCCAATTAGGGTTTCTAACCAATCTTGTGCATCCAATAGGTGTTTTGTGTCATTGGATGAAAAATTAGGTCATTTTTTTCCTCCCAAGGCTTAATCTTGTCCAATTAGGGTTTCTAACCAATCTTGTGCATCCAATAGGTGTTTTTGTGTCATTGGATGAACAATTAGGTCATTTTCGTCCTCCCTAGGCTAATTCTTGTCCAATTAGGGTTTCTAACCAATCTTGTGAATGAAATAGGTGTTTTTGTGTCATTGGATGAACAATTATGTCATTTTCGTCCTCCCTAGGCTAATTCTTGTCCAATTAGGGTTTCTAACCAATCTTGTGCATCCAATAGGTGTTTTGTGTCATTGGATGACCAATTAGGTCATTTTCGTCCTCCCTAGGCTAATTCTTTTCCAATTAGGGTTTTTAACCAATCTTTTGCATCCATAGGTGTTTTGTGTCATTTGATGAACAATTAGGTAATTTTCGTCCTCCCTAGGCTTATGCTTGTCTAATTAGGGTTTCTAACCAATCTTGTGCATCCAATAGGTGTTTTTCTGTCATTGGATGAACAATTAGGTCATTTTCATCCTCCCTAGGCTAATTCTTGTCCAATTAGGGTTTCTAACCAATCTTGTGCATCCAATAGGTGTTTTGTGTCATTGGATGAACAATTAGGTTATTTTCGTCCTCCCTCAGCTAATTCTTGTCCAATTAGGGCTTTTGACCAATCTTGTGCATCCAATAGGTGTTTTGTGTCATTGGATGAACACTTAGGTCATTTTCGTCCTCCCTAGGCTTATTCTTTTCCAATTAGGGTTTCTAACCAATCTTGTGCATCAAATAGGTGTTTTTGTGTCATTGGATGAACAATTAGGTCATTTTCGTCCTCCCTAGGCTAATTCTTGTCAAATTATGGTTTTTAACCAATCTTGTGCACCCAATAGGTGTTTTGTGTCATTGGATGAACATTTAGGTCATTTTTTTTCTCCCTACTCTTAATCTTGTCCAATTAGGGTTTCTAACCAATCTTGTGCATCCAATAGGTGTTTTTGTGTCATTGGATGAACAATTAGGTCATTTTCGTCCTCCCTAGGCTAATTCTTGTCCAATTAGGGTTTCTAACCAATCTTGTGCATCCAATAGGTGTTTTGTGTCATTGGATGAACATTTAGGTCATTTTTGTCCTCCCTAAACTTAATCTTGTCCAATTAGGGTTTCTTACCAATCTTGTGCATCCAATAGGTGTTTTTGTGTCATTGGATGAACAATTAGATCATTTTCGTCCTCCCTAGGCTAATTCTTGTCCAATTAGGGTTTTTAACCAATCTTTTGCATCCAATTGGTGTTTTGTGTCATTGGATGAACAATTAGGTCATTTTCGTCCTCCCTTGGCTTATTCTTGTCCAATTAAGGTTTTTAACCAATCTTGTGCATCCAATAGGTGTTTTTGTGTCATTGGATGAAGATTTATGTCATTTTCGTCCTCCCTAAACTTAATCTTGTCCAATTAGCGTTTTTAACCAATCTTGTGCATCCAATAGGTCTTTTGTGTCATTGGATGAACATTTAGGTCATTTTCGTGCTACCTAAACTTAATCTTGTCCAATTAGGGTTTCTAACCAATCTTGTGCATCCAATAGGTGTTTTTGTGTCATTGGATGAACAATTAGGTCATTTTCGTCCTCCCTAGGCTAATTCTTGTCCAATTAGGGTTTCTAACCAATCTTGTGCATCCAATAGGTGTTTTTGTGTCATTCGATGAACAATTAGGTCATTTTCGTCCTCCCTAGGCTAATTCTTGTCCAATTAGGGTTTTTAACCAATCTTCTGCATCCGATAGGTGTTTTGTGTCATTGCATGAACATTTACGTCATTTTCGTCCTCCCTAAACTTAATCTTGTCCAATTAGGGTTTCTAACCAATCTTGTGCATCCAATAGGTGTTTTTGTGTCATTGGATGAACATTTAGGTCATTTTCGTCCTCCCTACACTTAATCTTGTCCAATTAGGGTTTTTAACCAATCTTGTGCATCCAATCGGTGTTTGTGTGTCATTGGATGAACAATTACGTCATTTTCGTCCTCCCTTCACTTAATCTTATCCAATTAGGGTTTCTAACAAATCTTGTGCATCCAATAGGTGTTTTTGTGTCATTGGATGATCAATTAGATCATTTTCGTCCTCCCTAGGCTAATTCTTGTCCAATTAGGGTTTTTAACCTATCTTGTGTCATTGGATGAACAATTATGTCATTTTCGTCCTCCCTAGGCTTATTCTTGTCCAATTAGGGTTTCTAACCAATCTTGTGCATCCAATAGGTGTTTTGTGTCATTGGATGAACAATTAGGTCATTTTTGTCCTCCCTAGGCTAATTCTTTTCCAATTAGGGTTTTTAACCAATCTTGTGCATCCAATTGGTGTTTTCTGTCATTGGATGAACATTTAGGTCCTTTTCGTCCTCACTAGGCTAATTCTTGTCCAATTAGGGTTTCTAACCAATCTTGTGCATCTAATAGGTGTTTTGTGTCATTGGATGAACATTTACGTCATTTTCGTCCTCCCTAAACTTAATCTTGTCCAATTAGGGTTTCTAACCAATCTTGTGCATCCAATAGGTGTTTTTGTGTCATTGGATGAACAATTAGATCATTTTCGTCCTCGCTAGGCTAATTCTTGTCCAATTAGGGTTTATAACCAATCTTGTGCATCCAATAGGTGTTTTGTGTCATTGGATGAACATTTAGGTCATTTTCGTCCTCCCTACACTTAATCATGTCCAATTAGGTTTTTTAACGAATCTTGGGCATCCAATAGGTGTTTTGTGTCATTGGATGAACATTTAGGTAATTTTCGTCCTCCCTACACTTAATCTTGTCCAATTAGGGTTTTTAACCAATCTTGTGCACACAATAGGTGATTTGTGTCATTGGATGAAAAATTAGGTCATTTTTTTCCTCCCAAGGCTTATTCTTGTCCAATTAGGGTTTCTAACCAATCTTGTGCATCCAATAGGTGTTTTGTGTCATTGGATGAACAATTAGGTCATTTTTGTCCTCCCTAGGCTAATTCTTTTCCAATTAGGGTTTTTAACCAATCTTGTGCATCCAATTGGTGTTTTCTGTCATTGGATGAACATTTAGGTCCTTTTCGTCCTCACTAGGCTAATTCTTGTCCAATTAGGGTTTCTAACCAATCTTGTGCATCTAATAGGTGTTTTGTGTCATTGGATGAACATTTACGTCATTTTCGTCCTCCCTAAACTTAATCTTGTCCAATTAGGGTTTCTAACCAATCTTGTGCATCCAATAGGTGTTTTTGTGTCATTGGATGAACAATTAGGTCATTTTTGTTCTCCCTAGGCTAATTCTTGTCCAATTAGGGTTTTTAATTAATCTTGTGCATCTAATAGGTGTTTTATGTCATTGGATGAACATTTAGGTCATTTTCGTCCTCCCTACACTTAATCTTGTCCAATTAGGGTTTTTAACCAATCTTGTGCATCTAATAGGTGTTTTGTGTCATTGGATGAACATTTTCGTCATTTTCGTCCTCCCTAAACTTAATCTTGTCCAATTAGGGTTTCTAACCAATCTTGTGCATCCAATAGGTGTTTTTGTGTCATTGGATGAACAATTAGGTCATTTTTGTCCTCCCTAGGCTAATTCTTGTCCAATTAGGGTTTTTAACCAATCTTGTGCATCTAATAGGTGTTTTACGTCATTGGATGAACATTTAGGTCATTTTCGTCCTCCCTACACTTAATCTTGTCCAATTAGGGTTTTTAACCAATCTTGTGCATCTAATAGGTGTTTTGTGTCATTGGATGAACATTTACGTCATTTTCGTCCTCCCTAAACTTAATCTTGTCCAATTAGGGTTTCTAACCAATCTTGTGCATCCAATCGGTGTTTTGTGTCATTGGAAGAATATTTAGGTCATTTTCGTTCTGCCTAAACTTAATCTTGTCCAATAAGGGTTTCTAACCAATCTTGTGCATCCAATAGGTGTTTTTGTGTCATTGGATGAACATTTAGGTCTTTTTCGTCCTCCCTAGGCTAATTCTTGTCCAATTAGGGTTTCTAACCAATCTTGTGCATCCAATAGGTGTTTTTGTGTCATTGGATGAACAATTAGGTCATTTTCGTCCTCCCTAGGCTAATTCTTGTCCAATTATGGTTTCTAACCAATCTTGTGCATCCAATAGGTGTTTTGTGTCATTGTATGAACAATTAGGTCATTTTCGTCCTCCCTGGGCTTATTCTTGTTCAATTAGGGTTTCTAACGAATCTTGTGCATCCAATAGATGTTTTTGTGTCATTGGAAGATGATTTAGGTCATTTTCGTCCTCCCTACACTTAATCTTGTCCAATTAGGGTTTTTAACCAATCTTGTGCATCCAACAGGTGTTTTGTGTCATTGGATGAACAATTATGTCATTTTCGTCCTCCCAAGGCTTATTCTTGTCCAATTAAGTTTTTAACCAATCTTGTGCATCCAATAGGTGTTTTGTGTCATTTGATGAACATTTAGGTCCTTTTCGTCCTCCCTAGGCTAATTCTTGTCCAATTAGGGTTTCTAACCAATCTTGTGCATCCAATAGGTGTTTTTGTGTCATTGGATGAACAATTAGGTCATTTTCGTCCTCCCTAAACTTAATCTTATCCAATTAGGGTTTCTAACCAATCTTGTGCATCCAATCGGTGTTTTTGTGTCATTGGAAGAATATTTAGGTCATTTTCGTCCTCTCTTCACTTAATCTTGTCCAATTAGGGTTTTTAACCAATCTTGTGCATCCAATTGGTGTTTTGTGTCATTGGATGAACATTTAGGTCCTTTTCGTCCTCACTAGGCAAATTCTTGTCCAATTAGGGTTTCTAACCAATCTTGTGCATCCAATAGGTGTTTTTGTGTCATTGGATGAACAATTAGGTCATTTTCGTCCTCCCTAGGCTAATTCTTGTCCAATTAGGGTTTCTAACCAATCTTGTGCATCTAATAGGTGTTTTGTGTCATTGGATGAACATTTACGTCATTTTCGTCCTCCCTAAACTTAATCTTGTCCAATTAGGGTTTCTAACCAATCTTGTGCATCCAATAGGTGTTTTAGTGTCATTGGATGAACAATTAGGTCATTTTCGTCCTCCCTAAACTTAATCTTGTCCAATTAGGGTTTCTAACCAATCTTGTGCATCCAATAGGTGTTTTTGTGTCATTGGATGAACATTTAGGTCATTTTCGTCCTCCCTTCACTTAATCTTATCCAATTAGGGTTTTTAACCAATCTTGTGCATCCAATAGGTGTTTTTGTGTCATTGGATGAACAATTAGGTCATTTTCGTCCTCCCTAAACTTATTCTTGTCCAATTAGGGTTTCTAACCAATCTTGTGCATCCAATAGGTGTTTTTGTGTCATTGGATGAACATTTAGGTCATTTTCGTCCTCCCTAGGCTAATTCTTGTCCAATTAGGGTTTCTAACCAATCTTGTGCATCCAATAGGAGTTTTGTGTCATTGGATGAACAATTAGGTCATTTTCGTCCTCCCTAGGCTAATTCATTTCCAATTAGGGTTTCTAACCAATCTTGTGCATCCAATAGGTGTTTTGTGTCATTGGATGAATATTTAGGTCATTTTTGTTCTCCCTACTCTTAATCTTGTCCAATTAGGGTTTCTAACCAATCTTGTGCATCCAATAGTTGTTTTTGTGTCATTGGATGAACATTTATGTCATTTTCGTCCCCTCTAAACTTAATCTTGTCCAATTAGGGTTTCTAACCAATCTTGTGCATCCAATAGGTGTTTTTGTGTCATTGGATGAACAATTAGGTCATTTTCGTCCTCCCTAGGCTAATTCTTGTCCAATTAGGGTTTCTAACCAATCTTGTGCATTCAATAGGTGTTTTGTGTCATTGGATGAACATTTAGGTCATTTTCGTCCTCCCTACACTTAATCTTGACCAATTAGGGTTTTTAACCAATCTTGTGCATCCAATAGGTGTTTTTGTGTCATTGGATGAACAATTAGGTCATTTTCATCCTCCCTAAACTTAATCTTGTCCAATTAGGGTTTTTAACCAATCTTCTGCATCCAATAGGTGTTTTGTGTCATTGCATGAACATTTACGTCATTTTCGTCCTCCCAAAACTTAATCTTGTCCAATTAGGGTTTCTAACCAATCTTGTGCATCCAATAGGTGTTTTTGTGTCATTGGATGAACAATTAGGTCATTTTCGTCCTCCCTAGGCTAATTCTTGTCCAATTAGGGTTTCTAACCAATCTTGTGCATTCAATAGGTGTTTTGTGTCATTGGATGAACATTTAGGTCATTTTCGTCCTCCCTACACTTAATCTTGTCCAATTAGGGTTTTTAACCAATCTTGTGCATCCAATAGGTGTTTTTGTGTCATTGGATGAACAATTAGGTCATTTTCGTCCTCCCTAGGCTAATTCTTGTCCAATTAATGTTTGTAACCAATCTTGTGCATCCAATAGGTGTTTTTGTGTCATTGGGTGAACAATTAGGTCATTTTCGTCCTCCCTAGGCTAATTCTTGTCCAATTAGGGTTTTTAACCAATCTTGTGCATCCAATAGGTGTTTTGTGTCATTGGATGAACATTTAGGTCATTTTCGTCCTCCCTACACTTAATCTTGTCCAATTAGGGTTTTTAACCAATCTTGTGCATCCAATAGGTGTTTTTGTGTCATTTGATGAACATTTAGGTCCTTTTCGTCCTCCCTAGGCTTAATCTTGTCCAATTAGGATTTCGAACCAATCTTGTGCATCAAATAGGTGTTTTTGTGTCATTGGATGAACAATTAGGTCATTTTCGTCCTCCCTAAACTTAATCTTGTCCAATTAGGGTTTCTAACCAATCTTGTGCATCCAATAGGTGTTTTTGTGTCATTGGATGAACTATTAGGTCATTTTCGTCCTCCCTAGGCTAATTCTTGTCCAATTAGGGTTTCTAACCAATCTTGTGCATCTAATAGGTGTTTTGTGTCATTGGATGAACATTTACATCATTTTCGTCCTCCCTAAACTTAATCTTGTCCAATTAGGGTTTCTAACCAATCTTGTGCATCCAATAGGTGTTTTTGTGTCATTGGATGAACAATTAGGTCATTTTTGTCCTCGCTAGGCAAATTCTTGTCCAATTAGGGTTTTTAACCAATCTTGTGCATCTAATAGGTGTTTTATGTCATTGGATGAACATTTAGGTAATTTTCGTCCTCCCTACACTTAATCTTGTCCAATTAGTGTTTTTAACCAATCTTGTGCATCTAATAGGTGTTTTGTGTCATTGGATGAACATTTACGTCATTTTCGTCCTCCCTAAACATAATCTTGTCCAATTAGGGTTTCTAACCAATCTTGTGCATCCAATAGGTGTTTTTGTGTCATTGGATGAACAATTAGATCATTTTCGTCCTCGCTAGGCTAATTCTTGTCCAATTAGGGTTTATAACCAATCTTGTGCATCCAATAGGTGTTTTGTGTCATTGGATGTACATTTAGGTCATTTTCGTCCTCCCTACACTTAATCTTGTCCAATTAGGGTTTTTAACCAATCTTGTGCATACAATAGGTGTTTTGTGTCATTGGAAGAATATTTAGGTCATTTTCGTCCTCCCTTCACTTAATCTTATCCAATTAGGGTTTTTAACCAATCTTGTGCATCCAATAGGTGTTTTTGTGTCATTGGATGAACAATTAGGTCATTTTCGTCCTCCCTAAACTTAATCTTGTCCAATTAGGGTTTCTAACCAATCTTGTGCATCCAATAGGTGTTTTTGTGTCATTGGATGAACAATTAGATCATTTTCGTCCTCCCTAGGCTAATTCTTGTCCAATTAGGGTTTTTAACCTATCTTGTGTCATTGGATGAACAATTATGTCATTTTCGTCCTCCCTAGGCTTATTCTTATCCAATTAGGATTTCTAACCAATCTTGTGCATCCAATAGGTGTTTTGTGTCATTGGATGAACAATATGGTCATTTTTGTCCTCCCTAGGCTAATTCTTTTCCAATTAGGGTTTTTAACCAATCTTGTGCATCTAATAGGTGTTTTGTGTCATTGGATGAACATTTTCGTCATTTTCGTCCTCCCTAAACTTAATCTTGTCCAATTAGGGTTTCAAACCAATCTTGTGCATCCAATAGGTGTTTTTGTGTCATTGGATGAACAATTAGGTCATTTTCGTCCTCCCTAAACTTAATCTTATCTAATTAGGGTTTCTAACCAATCTTGTGCATCCAATCGGTGTTTTTGTGTCATTGGAAGAATATTTAGGTCATTTTCGTCCTCCTTTCACTTAATGTTGTCCAATTAGGGTTTTTAACCAATCTTGTGCATCCAATTGGTGTTTTGTGTCATTGGATGAACATTTAGGTCCTTTTCGTCCTCCATAGGCTAATTCTTGTCCAATTAGGGTTCCTAACCTATCTTGTGCATCTAATAGGTGTTTTGTGTCATTGAATGAACATTTACGTCATTTTCGTCCTCCCTAAACTTAATCTTGTCCAATTAGGGTTTCTAACCAATCTTGTGCATCCAATAGGTGTTTTTGTGTCATTGGATGAACAATTAGGTCATTTTCGTCCTCCCTAGGCTAATTCTTGTCCAATTAGGGTTTCTAACCAATCTTGTGCATCTAATAGGTGTTTTGTGTCATTGGATGAACATTTACGTCATTTTTGTCCTCCCTAAACTTAATCTTGTCCAATTAGGGTTTCTAACCAATCTTGTGCATCTAATAGGTGTTTTGTGTCATTGAATGAACATTTACGTCATTTTCGTCCTCCCTAAACTTAATCTTGTCCAATTAGGGTTTCTAACCAATCTTGTGCATCCAATAGGTGTTTTTGTGTCATTGGATGAACTATTAGGTCATTTTCGTCCTCCCTAGGCTAATTCTTGTCCAATTAGGGTTTTTAACCAATCTTGTGCATCCAATAGGTGTTTTGTGTCATTGGATGAACATTTAGGTCATTTTCGTCCTCCCTACACTTAATCTTGTTCAATTAGGGTTTCTAACCAATCTTGTGCATTCGATAGGTGTTTTTGAGTCATTGGATGAACATTTAGGTCATTTTCGTCCTCCCTACACTTAATCTTGTCCAATTAGGGTTTTTGACCAATCTTGTTCATTCAATAGGTGTGTTGTGTCATTGGATGAATATTTAGGTCATTTTCATCCTCCCTAAACTTAATCTTATCCAATTACGGTTTTTAACCAATCTTCTGCATCCAATAGGTGTTTTGTGTCATTGGATGAACATTTAGGTCATTTTCGTCCTCCCTACACTTAATCTTGTTCAATTAGGGTTAGAAACCAATCTTGTGCATCCGATAGGTGTTTTTGTGTCATTGGATAAACATTTAGGTCATTTTCGTCCTCCGTACACTTAATCTTGTCCAATTAGGGTTTTTAACTAATCTTGTGCATCCAATAGGTGTCTTCTGTCATTGGATGAACATTTAGGTCATTTTTGTCCTCTTTATGCTAATTCTTATCCAATTACGGTTTTTAACCAATCTTGTGCATCCAATAGGTGTTTTGTGTCATTGGATGAACATTTAGGTCATTTTCGTCCTCCCTACACTTAATCTTGTTCAATTAGGGTTTCTAACCAATCTTGTGCATCCGATAGGTGTTTTTGTGTCATTGGATAAACATTTAGGTCATTTTCGTCCTCCCTACACTTAATCTTGTCCAATTAGGGTTTTTAACCAATCTTGTTCATTCAATAGGTGTGTTGTGTCATTGGATGAATATTTAGGTCATTTTCGTCTTCCCTAAACTTAATCTTGTCCAATTAGGGTTTTTAACCAATCTTGTGCATCGAATAGGTGTTTTGTGTCATTGGATGAACATTTAGGTCATTTTCGTCCTCCCTACACTTAATCTTGTTCAATTAGGGTTTCTAACCAATCTTGTGCATCCGATAGGTGTTTTTGTGTCATTGGATAAACATTTAGGTCATTTTCGTCCTCCCTACACTTAATCTTGTCCAATTAGGGTTTTTAACCAATCTTGTTCATTCAATAGGTGTGTTGTGTCATTGGATGAATATTTATGTCATTTTCGTCCTCCCTAAACTTAATCTTATCCAATTACGGTTTTTAACCAATCTTGTGCATCCAATAGGTGTTTTGTGTCATTGGATGAACAATTAGGTCATTTTCGTCCTCCCTAGGCTAATTCTTGTCCAATTAGGGTTTTTAACCAATCTTGTGCATCCAATAGGTGTTTTGTGTCATTGGATGAACATTTAGGTCATTTTCGTCCTCCCTACGCTTAATCTTGTCCAATTAGGGTTTCTAACCAATCTTGTGCATCCAATAGGTGTTTTTGTGTCATTGGATGAACAATTAGGTCATTTTCGTCCTCCCTAGGCTAATTCTTGTCCAATTAGGGTTTCTAACCAATCTTGTGCATCCAATAGGTGTTTTGTGTCATTGGATGAACAATTAGGTCATTTTTGTCCTCCCTAGGCTAATTCTTGTCCAATTAGGGTTTTTAACCAATCTTGTGCATCTAATAGGTGTTTTATGTCATTGGATGAACATTTAGGTCATTTTCGTCCTCCCTACACTTAATCTTGTCCAATTAGGGTTTTTAATCAATCTTGTGCATCCAATCGGTGTTTTTGTGTCATTGGAAGAATATTTAGGTCATTTTCGTCCTCCCTTCACTTAATCTTATCCAATTAGGGTTTCTAACAAATCTTGTGCATCCAATAGGTGTTTTTGTGTCATTGGATGAACAATTAGATCATTTTCGTCCTCCCTAGGCTAATTCTTGTCCAATTAGGGTTTTTAACCTATCTTGTGTCATTGGATGAACAATTATGTCATTTTCGTCCTCCCTAGGCTTATTCTTGTCCAATTAGGGTTTCTAACCAATCTTGTGCATCCAATAGGTGTTTTTGTGTCATTGGATGAACATTTAGGTCATTTTCGTCCTCCCTACACTTAATCTTGTCCAATTAGGGTTTTTAACCAATCTTGTGCATCCAATCGGTGTTTGTGTGTCATTGGATGAACAATTACGTCATTTTCGTCCTCCCTTCACTTAATCTTATCCAATTAGGGTTTCTAACAAATCTTGTGCATCCAATAGGTGTTTTTGTGTCATTGGATGATCAATTAGATCATTTTCGTCCTCCCTAGGCTAATTCTTGTCCAATTAGGGTTTTTAACCTATCTTGTGTCATTGGATGAACAATTATGTCATTTTCGTCCTCCCTAGGCTTATTCTTGTCCAATTAGGGTTTCTAACCAATCTTGTGCATCCAATAGGTGTTTTGTGTCATTGGATGAACAATTAGGTCATTTTTGTCCTCCCTAGGCTAATTCTTTTCCAATTAGGGTTTTTAACCAATCTTGTGCATCCAATTGGTGTTTTCTGTCATTGGATGAACATTTAGGTCCTTTTCGTCCTCACTAGGCTAATTCTTGTCCAATTAGGGTTTCTAACCAATCTTGTGCATCTAATAGGTGTTTTGTGTCATTGGATGAACATTTACGTCATTTTCGTCCTCCCTAAACTTAATCTTGTCCAATTAGGGTTTCTAACCAATCTTGTGCATCCAATAGGTGTTTTTGTGTCATTGGATGAACAATTAGGTCATTTTTGTTCTCCCTAGGCTAATTCTTGTCCAATTAGGGTTTTTAATTAATCTTGTGCATCTAATAGGTGTTTTATGTCATTGGATGAACATTTAGGTCATTTTCGTCCTCCCTACACTTAATCTTGTCCAATTAGGGTTTTTAACCAATCTTGTGCATCTAATAGGTGTTTTGTGTCATTGGATGAACATTTTCGTCATTTTCGTCCTCCCTAAACTTAATCTTGTCCAATTAGGGTTTCTAACCAATCTTGTGCATCCAATAGGTGTTTTTGTGTCATTGGATGAACAATTACGTCATTTTCGTCCTCCCTAGGCTAATTCTTGTCCAATTAGGGTTTCTAACCAATCTTGTGCATCCAATAGGTGTTTTGTGTCATTGGATGAACAATTAGGTCATTTTTGTCCTCCATAGGCTAATTCTTGTCCAATTAGGGTTTTTAACCAATCTTGTGCATCTAATAGGTGTTTTTTGTCATTGGATGAACATTTAGGTCATTTTCGTCCTCCCTACACTTAATCTTGTCCAATTAGGGTTTTTAACCAATCTTGTGCATCCAATCGGTCTTTTTGTGTCATTGGAAGAATATTTAGGTCATTTTCGTCCTCCCTTCACTTAATCTTATCCAATTAGGGTTTCTAACAAATCTTGTGCATCCAATAGGTGCTTTTGTGTCATTGGATGAACAATTAGATCATTTTCGTCCTCCCTATGCTAATTCTTGTCCAATTAGGGTTTTTAACCAATCTTGTGTCATTGGATGAACAATTAAGTCATTTTCGTCCTCCCTAGGCTTATTCTTGTCCAATTAGGGTTTCTAACCAATCTTGTGCATCCAATAGGTGTTTTGTGTCATTGGATGAAAAATTAGGTCATTTTTTTCCTCCCAAGGCTTAATCTTGTCCAATTAGGGTTTCTAACCAATCTTGTGCATCCAATAGGTGTTTTTGTGTCATTGGATGAACAATTAGGTCATTTTCGTCCTCCCTAGGCTAATTCTTGTCCAATTAGGGTTTCTAACCAATCTTGTGCATCCAAAAGGTGGTTTATGCCATTGGATGAACAATTAGGTCATTTTCGTGCTCCCTAGGCTTATTCTTGTGCAATTAGGGTTTTTAACCAATCTTGTGCATCCAATAGGTTTTATGTGTCATTGGATGAAGATTTAGGTCATTTTCGTCCTCCCTACACTTAATCTTGTCCAATGAAGGGTTTTTAACCAATCTTGTGCATCCAATAGGTCTTTTGTGTCATTGGATGACCATTTTGGTCATTTTCGTTCTCCCTAAACTTAATCTTGTCCAATTAGGGTTTCTGACCAATCTTGTGCATCCAATAGGTGTTTTTGTGTCATTTGATGAACAATTAGATCATTTTCGTCCTCCCTAAACTTAATCTTGTCCAATTAGGGTTTCTAACCAATCTTGTGCATCTAATAGGAGTTTTGTGTCATTGGATGAACATTTAGGACATTTTCGTCCTCCCTACACTTAATCTTGTCCAATTAGGGTTTTTAACCAATCTTGTGCATCCAATAGGTGTTTTTGTGTCATTGGATGAACATTTACGTCATTTTCGTCCTCCCTAAACTTAATCTTGTCCAATTAGGGTTTCTAACCAATCTTGTGCATCCAATAGGTGTTTTTGTGTCATTGGATGAACAATTAGGTCATTTTCGTCCTCCATAAACTTAATCTTGTCCAATTAGGGTTTCTAACCAATCTTGTGCATCCAATAGGTGTTTTTGTGTCATTGGATGACCATTTAGGTCATTTTCGTCCTCCCTACACTTTATCTTGCCCAATTAGGGTTTTTAACCAATCTTGTGCATCCAATCGGTGTTTGTGTGTCATTGGATGAACAATTACGTCATTTTCGTCCTCGCTTCACTTAATCTTATCCAATTAGGGTTTCTAACAAATCTTGTGCATCCAATAGGTGTTTTTGTGTCATTGGATGAACAATTAGATCATTTTCGTCCTCCCTAGGCTAATTCTTGTCCAATTAGGGTTTTTAACCTATCTTGTGTCATTGGATGAACAATTATGTCATTTTCGTCCTCCCTAGGCTTATTCTTGTCCAATTAGGATTTCTAACCAATCTTGTGCATCCAATAGGTGTTTTGTGTCATTGGATGAACAATATGGTCATTTTTGTCCTCCCTAGGCTAATTCTTTTCCAATTAGGGTTTTTAACCAATCTTGTGCATCTAATAGGTGTTTTGTGTCATTGGATGAACATTTTCGTCATTTTCGTCCTCCCTAAACTTAATCTTGTCCAATTAGGGTTTCAAACCAATCTTGTGCATCCAATAGGTGTTTTTGTGTCATTGGATGAACAATTAGGTCATTTTCGTCCTCCCTAAACTTAATCTTATCTAATTAGGGTTTCTAACCAATCTTGTGCATCCAATCGGTGTTTTTGTGTCATTGGAAGAATATTTAGGTCATTTTCGTCCTCCTTTCACTTAATGTTGTCCAATTAGGGTTTTTAACCAATCTTGTGCATCCAATTGGTGTTTTGTGTCATTGGATGAACATTTAGGTCCTTTTCGTCCTCCATAGGCTAATTCTTGTCCAATTAGGGTTCCTAACCTATCTTGTGCATCTAATAGGTGTTTTGTGTCATTGAATGAACATTTACGTCATTTTCGTCCTCCCTAAACTTAATCTTGTCCAATTAGGGTTTCTAACCAATCTTGTGCATCCAATAGGTGTTTTTGTGTCATTGGATGAACAATTAGGTCATTTTCGTCCTCCCTAGGCTAATTCTTGTCCAATTAGGGTTTCTAACCAATCTTGTGCATCTAATAGGTGTTTTGTGTCATTGGATGAACATTTACGTCATTTTTGTCCTCCCTAAACTTAATCTTGTCCAATTAGGGTTTCTAACCAATCTTGTGCATCTAATAGGTGTTTTGTGTCATTGAATGAACATTTACGTCATTTTCGTCCTCCCTAAACTTAATCTTGTCCAATTAGGGTTTCTAACCAATCTTGTGCATCCAATAGGTGTTTTTGTGTCATTGGATGAACTATTAGGTCATTTTCGTCCTCCCTAGGCTAATTCTTGTCCAATTAGGGTTTTTAACCAATCTTGTGCATCCAATAGGTGTTTTGTGTCATTGGATGAACATTTACGTCATTTTCGTCCTCCCTAAACATAATCTTGTCCAATTAGGGTTTCTAACCAATCTTGTGCATCCAATAGGTGTTTTTGTGTCATTGGATGAACAATTAGATCATTTTCGTCCTCGCTAGGCTAATTCTTGTCCAATTAGGGTTTATAACCAATCTTGTGCATCCAATAGGTGTTTTGTGTCATTGGATGTACATTTAGGTCATTTTCGTCCTCCCTACACTTAATCTTGTCCAATTAGGGTTTTTAACCAATCTTGTGCATACAATAGGTGTTTTGTGTCATTGGAAGAATATTTAGGTCATTTTCGTCCTCCCTTCACTTAATCTTATCCAATTAGGGTTTTTAACCAATCTTGTGCATCCAATAGGTGTTTTTGTGTCATTGGATGAACAATTAGGTCATTTTCGTCCTCCCTAAACTTAATCTTGTCCAATTAGGGTTTCTAACCAATCTTGTGCATCCAATAGGTGTTTTTGTGTCATTGGATGAACAATTAGATCATTTTCGTCCTCCCTAGGCTAATTCTTGTCCAATTAGGGTTTTTAACCTATCTTGTGTCATTGGATGAACAATTATGTCATTTTCGTCCTCCCTAGGCTTATTCTTGTCCAATTAGGGTTTCTAACCAATCTTGTGCATCCAATAGGTGTTTTGTGTCATTGGATGAACAATTAGGTCATTTTTGTCCTCCCTAGGCTAATTCTTTTCCAATTAGGGTTTTTAACCAATCTTGTGCATCCAATTGGTGTTTTCTGTCATTGGATGAACATTTAGGTCCTTTTCGTCCTCACTAGGCTAATTCTTGTCCAATTAGGGTTTCTAACCAATCTTGTGCATCTAATAGGTGTTTTGTGTCATTGGATGAACATTTACGTCATTTTCGTCCTCCCTAAACTTAATCTTGTCCAATTAGGGTTTCTAACCAATCTTGTGCATCCAATAGGTGTTTTTGTGTCATTGGATGAACAATTAGATCATTTTCGTCCTCGCTAGGCTAATTCTTGTCCAATTAGGGTTTATAACCAATCTTGTGCATCCAATAGGTGTTTTGTGTCATTGGATGAACATTTAGGTCATTTTCGTCCTCCCTACACTTAATCAAGTCCAATTAGGTTTTTTAACCAATCTTGTGCATCCCATAGGTTTTTTGTGCATTGGATGAACATTTAGGTAATTTTCGTCCTCCCTACACTTAATCTTGTCCAATTAGGGTTTTTAACCAATCTTGTGCACACAATAGGTGATTTGTGTCATTGGATGAAAAATTAGGTCATTTTTTTCCTCCCAAGGCTTATTCTTGTCCAATTAGGGTTTCTAACCAATCTTGTGCATCCAATAGGTGTTTTGTGTCATTGGATGAACAATTAGGTCATTTTTGTCCTCCCTAGGCTAATTCTTGTCCAATTAGGGTTTTTAACCAATCTTGTGCATCTAATAGGTGTTTTTTGTCATTGGATGAACATTTAGGTCATTTTCGTCCTCCCTACACTTAATCTTGTCCAATTAGGGTTTTTAACCAATCTTGTGCATCCAATCGGTCTTTTTGTGTCATTGGAAGAATATTTAGGTCATTTTCGTCCTCCCTTCACTTAATCTTATCCAATTAGGGTTTCTAACAAATCTTGTGCATCCAATAGGTGCTTTTGTGTCATTGGATGAACAATTAGATCATTTTCGTCCTCCCAATGCTAATTCTTGTCCAATTAGGGTTTTTAACCAATCTTGTGTCATTGGATGAACAATTAAGTCATTTTCGTCCTCCCTAGGCTTATTCTTGTCCAATTAGGGTTTCTAACCAATCTTGTGCATCCAATAGGTGTTTTGTGTCATTGGATGAAAAATTAGGTCATTTTTTTCCTCCCAAGGCTTATTCTTGTCCAATTAGGGTTTCTAACCAATCTTGTGCATCCAATAGGTGTTTTGTGTCATTGGACGAACAATTAGGTCATTTTTGTCCTCCCTAGGCTAATTCTTTTCCAATTAGGGTTTTTAACCAATCTTGTGCATCTAATAGGTGTTTTGTGTCATTGGATGAACATTTAGGTCATTTTCGTCCTCCCTACACTTAATCTTATCCAATTAGGGTTTCTAACCAATCTTGTGCATGCAATAGGTGTTTTGTGTCATTGGATGAACAATTAGGTCATTTTTGTCCTCCCTAGGCTAATTCTTTTCCAATTAGGGTTTTTAACCAATCTTGTGCATCTAATAGGTGTTTTGTGTCATTGGATGAACATTTACGTCATTTTCGTCCTCCCTAAACTTAATCTTGTCCAATTAGTGTTTTTAACCAATCTTGTGCATGTAATAGGTGTTTTGTGTCATTGGATGAACATTTACGTCATTTTCGTCCTCCCTAAACTTAATCTTGTCCAATTAGGGTTTTTAACCAATCTTGTGCATCCAATAAGCGTTTTGTGTCATTGGATGAACAATTAGGTCATTTTAGTCCTCCCTAGGCTAATTCTTTTCCAATTAGGGTTTTTAACCAATCTTGTGCATCTAATAGGTGTTTTGTGTCATTGGATGAACATTTAGGTCATTTTCATCCTCCCTACACTTAATCTTAGCCAATTAGGGTTTCTAACCAATCCTGTGCATGCAATAGGTGTTTTGTGTCATTGGATGAACAATTAGGTCATTTTTGTCCTCCCTAGGCTAATTCTTTTCCAATTAGGGTTTTTAACCAATCTTGTGCATCTAATAGGTGTTTTGTGTCATTGGATGAACATTTTCGTCATTTTCGTCCTCCCTAAACTTAATCTTGTCCAATTAGGGTTTCTAACCAATCTTGTGCATCCAATAGGTGTTTTTTTGTCATTGTATGAACAATTAGGTCATTTTCGTCCTCCCTGGGCTTATTCTTGTCCAATTAGGGTTTCTAACCAATCTTGTGCATCCAATAGATGTTTTTGTGTCATTGGAAGAAGATTTAGGTCGTTTTCGTCCTCCCTACACTTAATCTTGTCAAATTAGGGTTTTTAACCAATCTTGTGCATCCAATAGGTGTTTTGTGTCATTGGATGAACAATTATGTCATTTTCGTCCTCCCTAGGCTTATTCTTGTCCAATTAAGTTTTTAACCAATCTTGTGCATCCAATAGGGTTTTTGTGTCATTGGATGAACATTTAGGTCCTTTTCGGCCTCCCTAGGCTAATTCTTGTCCAATTAGGGTTTCAAACCAATCTTGTGCATCCAATAGGTGTTTTTGTGTCATTGGATGAACAATTAGGTCATTTTCGTCCTCCCTAAACTTAATCTTATCCAATTAGGGTTTCTAACCAATCTTGTGCATCAAATCGGTGTTTTTGTGGTATTGGAAGAATATTTAGGTCATTTTCGTCCTCCCTTCACTTAATCTTGTCCAATTAGGGTTTTTAACCAATCTTGTGCATCCAATTGGTGTTTTGTGTCATTGGATGAACATTTAGGTCCTTTTCGTCCTCCCTAGGCTAATTCTTGTCCAATTAGGGTTTCTAACCAATCTTGTGCATCTAATAGGTGTTTTGTGTCATTGAATGAACATTTACGTCATATTCGTCCTCCCTAAACTTAATCTTGTCCAATTAGGGTTTCTAACCAATCTTGTGCATCCAATTGGTGTTTTTGTGTCATTGGATGAACAATTAGGTCATTTTCGTCCTCCCTAGGCTAATTCTTGTCCAATTAGGGTTTCTAACCAATCTTGTGCATCTAATAGGTGTTTTGTGTCATTGGATGAACATTTACGTCATTTTCGTCCTCCCTAAACTTAATCTTGTCCAATTAGGGTTTATTACCAATCTTGTGCATCTAATAGGTGTTTTGTGTCATTGGATGAACATTTAGGTTATTTTCGTCCTCCCTACACTTAATCATGTCCAATTAGGTTTTTTAACCAATCTTGTGCATCCAATAGGAGTTTTGTGCATTGGATGAACATTTAGGTAATTTTCGTCCTCCCTACACTTAATCTTGTCCAATTAGGGTTTTTCACCAATCTTGTGCACACAATAGGTGTTTTGTGTCATTGGATGAAAAATTAGGTCATTTTTTTCCTCCCAAGGCTTATTCTTGTCCAATTAGGGTTTCTAACCAATCTTGTGCATCCAATCGGTGTTTTTGTGTCATTGGAAGAATATTTAGGTCATTTTCGTCCTCCCTTCACTTAATCTTATCCAATTAGGGTTTTTAACTAATCTTGTGCATCCAATAGGTGTTTTTGTGTCATTGGATGAACAATTAGGTCATTTTTGTCCTCCCTAAACTTAATCTTGTCCAATTAGGGTGTCTAACCAATCTTGTGCATCCAATCGGTGTTTTTGTGTCATTGGAAGAATATATCGGTCATTTTCGTCCTCCCTTCACTTAATCTTGTCCAATTAGGGTTTTTAACCAATCTTGTGCATCCAATTGGTGTTTTGTGTCATTGGATGAACATTTAGGTCCTTTTCGTCCTCCCAAGGCTAATTCTTGTCCAATTAGGGTTTCTAACCAATCTTGTGCATCCAATAGGTGTTTTTGTGTTATTGGATGAACAATTACGTCATTTTCGTCCTCCCTAGGCTAATTCTTGTCCAATTAGGGTTTCTAACCAATCTTGTGCATCTAATAGGTGTTTTGTGTCATTGGATGAACATTTACGTCATTTTCGTCCTCCCTAAACTTAATCTTGTCCAATTAGGGTTTCTAACCAATCTTGTGCATCCAATAGGTGTTTTTGTGTCATTGGATGAACAATTAGGTCATTTTTGTCCTCGCTAGGCAAATCCTTGTCCAATTAGGGTTTTTAACCAATCTTGTGCATCTAATAGGTGTTTGATGTCATTGGATGAACATTTAGGTCATTTTCGTCCTCCCTACACTTAATCTTGTCCAATTAGTGTTTTTAACCAATCTTGTGCATCTAATAGGTGTTTTGTGTCATTGGATGAACATTTACGTCATTTTCGTCCTCCCTAAACTTAATCTTGTCCAATTAGGGTTTCTAACCAATCTTGTGCATCCAATAGGTGTTTTTGTGTCATTGGATGAACAATTAGATCATTTTCGTCCTCGCTAGGCTAATTCTTGTCCAATTAGGGTTTATAACCAATCTTGTGCATCCGATAGGTGTTTTGTGTCATTGGATGAACATTTAGGTCATTTTCGTCCTCCCTACACTTAATCTTGTCCAATTAGGGTTTTTAACCAATCTTGTGCATACAATAGGTGTTTTGTGTCATTGGATGAAAAATTAGGTCATTTTTTTCCTCCCAAGGCTTATTCTTGTCCAATTAGGGTTTCTAACCAATCTTGTGCATCCAATCGGTGTTTTTGTGTCATTGGAAGAATATTTAGGTCATTTTCGTCCTCCCTTCACTTAATCTTATCCAATTAGGGTTTTTAACCAATCTTGTGCATCCAATAGGTGTTTTTGTGTCATTGGATGAACAATTAGGTCATTTTCGTCCTCTCTAAACTTTATCTTGTCCAATTAGGGTTTCTAACCAATCTTGTGCATCCAATCGGTGTTTTTGTGTCATTGGAAGAATATATCGGTCATTTTCGTCCTCCCTTCACTTAATCTTGTCCAATTAGGGTTTTTAACCAATCTTGTGCATCCAATTGGTGTTTTGTGTCATTGGATGAACATTTAGGTCCTTTTCGTCCTCCCAAGGCTAATTCTTGTCCAATTAGGGTTTCTAACCAATCTTGTGCATCCAATCGGTGTTTTTGTGTCATTGGAAGAATATTTAGGTCATTTTCGTCCTCCCTTCACTTAATCTTATCCAATTAGGGTTTTTAACCAATCTTGTGCATCCAATAGGTGTTTTTGTGTCATTGGATGAACAATTAGGTCATTTTCGTCCTCCCTAAACTTATTCTTGTCCAATTAGGGTTTCTAACCAATCTTGTGCATCCAATAGGTGTTTTTGTGTCATTGGATGAACAATTAGGTCATTTTCGTCCTCCCTAGGCTTATTCTTGTCCAATTAGGGTTTCTAACCAATCTTGTGCATCCAATAGATGTTTTTGTGTCATTGGATGAACAATTACGTCATTTTCGTCCTCCCTAGGCTAATTCTTGTCCAATTAGGGTTTCTAACCAATCTTGTGCATCCAATAGGTGTTTTGTGTCATTGGATGAACAATTAGGTCATTTTTGTCCTCCCTAGGCTAATTGTTGTCCAATTAGGGTTTTTAACCAATCTTGTGCATCTAATAGGTGTTTTTTGTCATTGGATGAACATTTAGGTCATTTTCGTCCTCCCTACACTTAATCTTGTCCAATTAGGGTTTTTAACCAATCTTGTGCATCCAATCGGTCTTTTTGTGTCATTGGAAGAATATTTAGGTCATTTTCGTCCTCCCTTCACTTAATCTTATCCAATTAGGGTTTCTAACAAATCTTGTGCATCCAATAGGTGCTTTTGTGTCATTGGATGAACAATTAGATCATTTTCGTCCTCCCAATGCTAATTCTTGTCCAATTAGGGTTTTTAACCAATCTTGTGTCATTGGATGAACAATTAAGTCATTTTCGTCCTCCCTAGGCTTATTCTTGTCCAATTAGGGTTTCTAACCAATCTTGTGCATCCAATAGGTGTTTTGTGTCATTGGATGAAAAATTAGGTCATTTTTTTCCTCCCAAGGCTTATTCTTGTCCAATTAGGGTTTCTAACCAATCTTGTGCATCCAATAGGTGTTTTGTGTCATTGGACGAACAATTAGGTCATTTTTTTCCTCCCTAGGCTAATTCTTTTCCAATTAGGGTTTTTAACCAATCTTGTGCATCTAATAGATGTTTTGTGTCATTGGATGAACATTTAGGTCATTTTCGTCCTCCCTACACTTAATCTTAGCCAATTAGGGTTTCTAACCAATCTTGTGCATGCAATAGGTGTTTTGTGTCATTGGATGAACAATTAGGTCATTTTTGTCCTCCCTCAGCTAATTCTTTTCCAATTAGGGTTTTTAACCAATCTTGTGCATCTAATAGGTGTTTTGTCTCATTGGATGAACATTTTCGTAATTTTCGTCCTCCCTAAACTTAATCTTGTCCAATTAGGGTTTCTAACCAATCTTGTGCATCCAATAGGTGTTTTTGTGTCATTGGATAAACAATTAGGTCATTTTCGTCCTCCCTGGGCTTATTCTTGTCAAATTAGGGTTTCTAACGAATCTTGTGCATCCAATAGATGTTTTTGTGTCATTGGAAGATGATTTAGGTCATTTTCGTCCTCCCTACACTTAATCTTGTCCAATTAGGGTTTTTAACCAATCTTGTGCATCCAACAGGTGTTTTGTGTCATTGGATGAACAATTATGTCATTTTCGTCCTCCCTAGGCTTATTCTTGTCCAATTAAGTTTTTAACCAATCTTGTGCATCCAATAGGTGTTTTGTGTCATTTGATGAACATTTAGGTCCTTTTCGTCCTCCCTAGGCTAATTCTTGTCCAATTAGGGTTTCAAACCAATGTTGTGCATCCAATAGGTGTTTTTGTGTCATTGGATGAACAATTAGGTCATTTTCGTCCTCCCTAAACCTAATCTTATCCAATTAGGGTTTCTAACCAATCTTGTGCATCCAATCGGTGTTTTTGTGTCATTGGAAGAATATTTCGGTCATTTTCGTCCTCTCTTCACTTAATCTTGTCCAATTAGGGTTTTTAACCAATCTTGTGCATCCAATTGGTGTTTTGTGTCATTGGATGAACATTTAGGTCTTTTTCGTCCTCACTAGGCTAATTCTTGTCCAATTAGGGTTTCTAACCAATCTTGTGCATCCAATAGGTGTTTTTGTGTCATTGGATGAACAATTAGGTCATTTTCGTCCTCCCTAAACTTAATGTTATCCAATTAGGGTTTCTAACCAATCTTGTGCATCCAATCGGTGTTTTTGTGTCATTGGAAGAATATTTAGGTCATTTTCGTCCTCTCTTCACTTAATCTTGTCCAATTAGGGTTTTTAACCAATCTTGTGCATCCAATTGGTGTTTTGTGTCATTGGATGAACATTTAGGTCCTTTTCGTCCTCACTAGGCTAATTCTTGTCCAATTAGGGTTTCTAACCAATCTTGTGCATCTAATAGGTGTTTTGTGTCATTGGATGAACATTTACGTCATTTTCGTCCTCCCTAAACTTAATCTTGTCCAATTAGGATTTCTAACCAATCTTGTGCATGCAATAGGTGTTTTTATGTCATTGGATGAACAATTAGGTCATTTTCGTCCTCCCTAGGCTAATTCTTGTCCAATTAGGGTTTCTAACCAATCTTGTGCATCTAATAGGTGTTTTGTGTCATTGGATGAACATTTATGTCATTTTCGTCCTCCCTAAACTTAATCTTGTCCAATTAGGGTTTCTAACCAATCTTGTGCATCCAATAGGTGTTTTTGTGTCATTGGATGAACAATTAGGTCATTTTTGTCCTCGCTAGGATAATTCTTATCCGATTAGGGTTTTTAACCAATCTTGTGCATCTAATAGGTGTTTTATGTCATTGGATGAACATTTAGGTCATTTTCGTCCTCCCTACACTTAATCTTGTCCAATTAGTGTTTTTAACCAATCTTGTGCATCTAATAGGTGTTTTGTGTCATTGGATGAACATTTACGTTATTTTCGTCCTCCCTAAACTTAATCTTGTCCAATTAGGGTTTCTAACCAATCTTGTGCATCCAATAGGTGTTTTTGTGTCATTGGATGAACAATTAGATCATTTTCGTCCTCGCTAGGCTAATTCTTGTCCAATTAGGGTTTATAACCAATCTTGTGCATCCAATAGGTGTTTTGTGTCATTGGATGAACATTTAGGTCATTTTCGTCCTCCCTACACTTAATCATGTCCAATTAGGTTTTTTAACCAATCTTGTGCATCCAATAGGTGTTTTGTGCATTGGATGAACATTTAGGTAATTTTCGTCCTCCCTACACTTAATCTTGTCCAATTAGGATTTTTCACCAATCTTGTGCACACAATAGGTGTTTTGTGTCATTGGATGAAAAATTAGGTCATTTTCGTCCTCCCTAAACTTAATCTTGTCCAATTACGGTGTCTAACCAATCTTGTGCATCCAATCGGTGTTTTTGTGTCATTGGAAGAATATATCGGTCATTTTCGTCCTCGCTTCACTTAATCTTGTCCAATTAGGGTTTTTAACCAATCTTGTGCATCCAATTGGTGTTTTGTGTCATTGGATGAACATTTAGGTCCTTTTCGTCCTCCCAAGGCTAGTTCTAGTCCAATTAGGGTTTCTAACCAATCTTGTGCATCCAATAGATGTTTTTGTGTCATTGGATGAACAATTACGTCATTTTCGTCCTCCCTAGGCTAATTCTTGTCCAATTAGGGTTTCTAACCAATCTTGTGCATCCAATAGGTGTTTTGTGTCATTGGATGAACAATTAGGTCATTTTTGTCCTCCCTAGGATAATTCTTGTCCAATTAGGGTTTTTAACCAATCTTGCGCATCTAATAGGTGTTTTTTGTCATTGGATGAACATTTAGGTCATTTTCGTCCTCCCTACACTTAATTTTGTCCAATTAGGGTTTTTAACCAATCTTGTGCATCCAATCGGTCTTTTTGTGTCATTGGAAGAATATTTAGGTCATTTTCGTCCTCCCTTCACTTAATCTTATCCAATTAGGGTTTCTAACAAATCTTGTGCATCCAATAGGTGCTTTTGTGTCATTGGATGAACAATTAGATGATTTTCGTCCTCCCTATGCTAATTCTTGTCCAATTAGGGTTTTTAACCAATCTTGTGTCATTGGATGAACAATTAAGTCATTTTCGTCCTCCCTAGGCTTATTCTTGTCCAATTAGGGTTTCTAACCAATCTTGTGCATCCAATAGGTGTTTTGTGTCATTGGATGAAAAATTAGGTCATTTTTTTCCTCCCAAGGCTTATTCTTGTCCAATTAGGGTTTCTAACCAATCTTGTGCATCCAATAGGTGTTTTGTGTCATTGGACGAACAATTAGGCATTTTCGTCCTCCCTACACTTAATCTTAGCCAATTAGGGTTTCTAACCAATCTTGTGTATGCAATAGGTGTTTTGTGTCATTGGATGAACAATTAGGTCATTTTTGTCCTCCCTTGGCTAATTCTTTTCCAATTAGGGTTTTTAACCAATCTTGTGCATCTAATAGGTGTTTTGTGTCATTGGATGAACATTTTCGTCATTTTCGTCCTCCCTAAACTTAATCTTGTCCAATTAGGGTTTCTAACCAATCTTGTGCATCCAATAGGTGTTTTTGTGTCATTGGATAAACAATTAGGTCATTTTCGTCCTCCCTGGGCTTATTCTTGTCCAATTAGGGTTTCTAACGAATCTTGTGTATCCAATAGATGTTTTTGTGTCATTGGAAGATGATTTAGGTCATTTTCGTCCTCCCTACACTTAATCTTGTCCAATTAGGGTTTTTAACCAATCTTGTGCATCCAACAGGTGTTTTGTGTCATTGGATGAACAATTATGTCATTTTCGTCCTCCCTAGGCTTATTCTTGTCCAATTAAGTTTTTAACTAATCTTGTGCATCCAATAGGTGTTTTGTGTCATTTGATGAACATTTAGGTCCTTTTCGTCCTCCCTAGGCTAATTCTTGTCCAATTAGGGTTTCAAACCAATCTTGTGCATCCAATAGGTGTTTTTGTGTCATTGGATGAACAATTAGGTCATTTTTGTCCTCCCTAGGCTAATTCTTTTCCAATTAGGGTTTTTAACCAATCTTGTGCATCTAATAGGTGTTTTGTGTCATTGGATGAACATTTAGGTCATTTTCGTCCTCCCTACACTTAATCTTAGCCAATTAGGGTTTCTAACCAATCTTGTGTATGCAATAGGTGTTTTGTGTCATTGGATGAACAATTAGGTCATTTTTGTCCTCCCTTGGCTAATTCTTTTCCAATTAGGGTTTTTAACCAATCTTGTGCATCTAATAGGTGTTTTGTGTCATTGGATGAACATTTAGGTCATTTTCGTCCTCCCTACACTTAATCTTATCCAATTAGGGTTTCTAACCAATCTTGTTCATCCAATAGGTGTTTTTGTGTCATTGGATAAACAATTAGGTCATTTTCGTCCTCCCTGGGCTTATTCTTGTTCAATTAGGGTTTCTAACGAATCTTGTGCATCCAATAGATGTTATTGTGTCATTGGAAGATGATTTAGGTCATTTTCGTCCTCCCTACACTTAATCTTGTCCAATTAGGGTTTTTAACCAATCTTGTGCATCGAACAGGTGTTTTGTGTCATTGGATGAACAATTATGTCATTTTCGTCCTCCCTAGGCTTATTCTTGTCTAATTAAGTTTTTAACCAATCTTGTGCATCCAATAGGTGTTTTGTGTCATTTGATGAACATTTAGGTCCTTTTCGTCCTCCCTAGGCTAATTCTTGTCCAATTAGGGTTTCAAACCAATCTTGTGCATCCAATAGGTGTTTTTGTGTCATTGGATGAACAATTAGGTCATTTTCGTCCTCCCTAAACTTAATCTTATCCAATTAGGGTTTCTAACCATACTTGTGCATCCAATCGGTGTTTTTGTGTCATTGGAAGAATATTTAGGTCATTTTCGTCCTCTCTTCACTTAATCATGTCCAATTAGGGTTTTTAACCAATCTTGTGCATCCAATTGGTGTTTTGTGTCATTGGATGAATATTTAGGTCCTTTTCGTCCTCACTAGGCTAATTCTTGTCCAATTAGGGTTTCTAACCAATCTTGTGCATCTAATAGGTGTTTTGTGTCATTGGATGAACATTTACGTCATTTTCGTCCTCCCTAAACTTAATCTTGTCCAATTAGGGTTTCTAACCAATCTTGTGCATCCAATAGGTGTTTTTGTGTCATTGGATGAACAATTAGGTCATTTTCGTCCTCCCTAGGCTAGTTCTTGTCCAATTAGGGTTTCTAACCAATCTTGTGCATCTAATAGGTGTTTTGTGTTATTGGATGAACATTTACGTCATTTTCGTCCTCCCTAAACTTAATCTTGTCCAATTAGGATTCTAACCAATCTTGTGCATCCAATAGGTGTTTTTGTGTCATTGGATGAACAATTAGGTCATTTTTGTCCTCGCTAGGCTAATTCTTGTCCAATTAGGGTTTTTAACCAATCTTGTGCATCTAATAGGTGTTTTATGTCATTGGATGAACATTTATGTCATTTTCGTCCTCCCTAAACTTAATCTTGTCCAATTAGGGTTTTTAACCAATCTTGTGCATCTAATAGGTGTTTTGTGTCATTGGATGAACATTTAGGTCATTTTCTTCCTCCGTACACTTAATCATGTCCAATTAGGTTTTTTAACCAATCTTGTGCATCCAATAGGTGTTTTGTGCATTGGATGAACATTTAGGTAATTTTCGTCCTCCCTACACTTAATCTTGTCCAATTAGGGTTTTTAACCAATCTTGTGCACACAATAGGTGATTTGTGTCATTGGATGAAAAATTAGGTCATTTTTTTCCTCCCAAGGCTTATTCTTGTCCAATTAGGGTTTCTAACCAATCTTGTGCATCCAATAGGTGTTTTGTGTCATTGGATGAACAATTAGGTCATTTTTGTCCACCCTAGGCTAATTCTTTTCAAATTAGGGTTTTTAACCAATCTTGTGCATCTAATAGGTGTTTTGTGTCATTGGATGAACATTTAGGTCATTTTCGTCCTCCCTACACTTAATCTTATCCAATTAGGGTTTCTAACCAATCTTGTGCATGCAATAGGTGTTTTGTGTCATTGGATGAACAATTAGGTCATTTTTGTCCTCCCTAGGCTAATTGTTTTCCAATTAGGGTTTTTAACCATTCTTGTGCATCTAATAGGTGTTTTGTGTCATTGGATGAACATTTTCGTCATTTTCGTCCTCCCTAAACTTAATCTTGTCCAATTAGGGTTTTTAACCAATCTTGTGCATCCAACAAGTGTTTTGTGTTAGTGGATGAACAATTATGTCATTTTCGTCCTCCCTAGGCTCATTCTTGTCCAATTAAGTTTTTAACCAATCTTGTGCATCCAATAGGTTTTTTGTGTCATTGGATGAACATTTAGGTCATTTTCGTCCTCCCTACACTTAATCTTGTCCAATTAGGGTTTTTAACCAATCTTGTGCATCCGATCGGTCTTTTTGTGTCATTGGAAGAATATTTAGGTCATTTTCGTCCTCCCTTCACTTAATCTTATCCAATTAGGGTTTCTAACAAATCTTGTGCATCCAATAGGTGCTTTTGTGTCATTGGATGAACAATTGGATCATTTTCGTCCTCCCTATGCTAATTCTTGTCCAATTAGGGTTTTTAACCAATCTTGTGTCATTGGATGAACAATTAAGTCATTTTCGTCCTCCCTAGGCTTATTCTTGTCCAATTAGGGTTTCTAACCAATCTTGTGCATCCAATAGGTGTTTTGTGTCATTGGAAGATGATTTAGGTCATTTTCGTCCTCCCTACACTTAATCTTGTCCAATTAGGGTTTTTAACCAATCTTGTGCATCCAACAGGTGTTTTGTGCATTGGATGAACCATTATGTCATTTTCGTCCTCCCTAGGCTTATTCTTGTCCAATTAAGTTTTTAACCAATCTTGTGCATCCAATAGGTGTTTTGTGTCATTTGATGAACATTTAGGTCCTTTTCGTCCTCCCTAGGGTAATTCTTGTCCAATTAGGGTTTCAAACCAATCTTGTGCATCCAATAGGTGTTTTTGTGTCATTGGATGAACAATTAGGTCATTTTTGTCCTCCCTAAACTTAATCTTATCCAATTAGGGTTTCTAACCAATCTTGTGCATCCAATCGGTGTTTTTGTGTCATTGGAAGATTATTTAGGTCATTTTCGTCCTCCCTTCACTTAATCTTGTCCAATTAGGGTTTTTAACCAATCTTGTGCATCCAATTGGTGTTTTTGTGTCATTGGATGAACAATTAGGTCATTTTCGTCCTCGCTAGGCTAATTCTTGTCCAATTAGGGTTTTTAACCAATCTTGTGCATCTAATAGGTGTTTTATGTCATTGGATGAACAATTAGGTTATTTTCGTCCTCCCTACACTTAATCTTCTCCAATTAGTGTTTTTAACCAATCTTGTGCATCTAATAGGTGTTTTGTGTCATTGGATGAACATTTACGTCATTTTCGTCCTCCCTAAACTTAATCTTGTCCAATTAGGGTTTCTAACCAATCTTGTGCATCCAATAGGTGTTTTTGTGTCATTGGATGAACAATTAGATCATTTTCGTCCTCGCTAGGCTAATTCTTGTCCAATTAGGGTTTATAACCAATCTTGTGCATCCAATAGGTGTTTTGTGTCATTGGATGAACATTTAGGTCATTTTCGTCCTCCCTACACTTAATCAAGTCCAATTAGGTTTTTTAACCAATCTTGTGCATCCCATAGGTTTTTTGTGCATTGGATGAACATTTAGGTAATTTTCGTCCTCCCTACACTTAATCTTGTCCAATTAGGGTTTTTAACCAATCTTGTGCACACAATAGGTGATTTGTGTCATTGGATGAAAAATTAGGTCATTTTTTTCCTCCCAAGGCTTATTCTTGTCCAATTAGGGTTTCTAACCAATCTTGTGCATCCAATAGGTGTTTTGTGTCATTGGATGAACAATTAGGTCATTTTTGTCCTCCCTAGGCTAATTCTTTTCCAATTAGGGTTTTTAACCAATCTTGTGCATCTAATAGGTGTTTTATGTCATCGGATGAACATTTGTGTCATTTTCGTCCTCCCTACACTTAATCTTGTCCAATTAGTGTTTTTAACCAATCTTGTGCATCTAATAGGTGTTTTGTGTCATTGGATGAACATTTAGGTCATTTTCGTCCTCCCTACACTTAATCACGTCCAATTAGGTTTTTTAACCAATCTTGTGCATCCAATAGGTGTTTTGTGCATTGGATGAACATTTAGGTAATTTTCGTCCTCCCTACACTTAATCTTGTCCAATTAGGGTTTTTAACCAATCTTGTGCACACAATAGGTGATTTGTGTCATTGGATGAAAAATTAGGTCATTTTTTTCCTCCCAAGGCTTATTCTTGTCCAATTAGGGTTTCTAACCAATCTTGTGCATCCAATAGGTGTTTTGTGTCATTGGATGAACAATTAGGTCATTTTTGTCCTCCCTAGGCTAATTCTTTTCCAATTAGGGTTTTTAACCAATCTTGTGCATGTAATAGGTGTTTTGTGTCATTGGATGAACATTTAGGTCATTTTCGTCCTCCCTACACTTAATCTTATCCAATTAGGGTTTCTAACCAATCTTGTGCATGCAATAGGTGTTTTGTGTCATTGGATGAACAATTAGGTCATTTTTGTCCTCCCTAGGCTAATTCTTTTCCAATTAGGGTTTTTAACCAATCTTGTGCATCTAATAGGTGTTTTGTGTCATTGGATGAACATTTTCGTCATTTTCGTCCTCCCTAAACTTAATCTTGTCCAATTAGGGTTTCTAACCAATCTTGTGCATCCAATAGGTGTTTTTGTGTCATTGGATGAACAATTAGGTCATTTTCGTCCTCCCTAGGCTAATTCTTGTCCAATTATGGTTTCTAACCAATCTTGTGCATCCAATAGGTGTTTTGTCTCATTGTATGAACAATTAGGTCATTTTCGTCCTCCCTGGGCTTATTCTTGTTCAATTAGGGTTTCTAACGAATCTTGTGCATCCAATAGATGTTTTTGTGTCATTGGAAGATGATTTAGGTCATTTTCGTCCTCCCTACACTTAATCTTGTCCAATTAGGGTTTTTAACCAATCTTGTGCATCCAACAGGTGTTTTGTGTCATTGGATGAACAATTATGTCATTTTCGTCCTCCCAAGGCTTATTCTTGTCCAATTAAGTTTTTAACCAATCTTGTGCATCCAATAGGTGTTTTGTGTCATTTGATGAACATTTAGGTCCTTTTCGTCCTCCCTAGGCTAATTCTTGTCCAATTAGGGTTTCTAACCAATCTTGTGCATCCAATAGGTGTTTTTGTGTCATTGGATGAACAATTAGGTCATTTTCGTCCTCCCTAAACTTAATCTTATCCAATTAGGGTTTCTAACCAATCTTGTGCATCCAATCGGTGTTTTTGTGTCATTGGAAGAATATTTAGGTCATTTTCGTCCTCCCTTCACCTAATCTTGTCCAATTAGGGTTTTTAACCAATCTTGTGCATCCAATTGGTGTTTTGTGTCATTGGATGAACATTTAGGTCATTTTCATCCTCCCTACACTTAATCTTGTCCAATTAGGGTTTTTAACCAATCTTGTGCATCCAATTGGTCTTTTGTGTCATTGGATGAACATTTAGGTTATTTTCGTCCTCCCAAGGCTAATTCTTGTCCAATTAGGGTTTCTAACCAATCTTGTGCATCCAATAGGTGTTTTTGTGTCATTGGATGAACAATTACGTCATTTTCGTCCTCCCTAGGCTAATTCTTGTCCAATTAGGGTTTCTAACCAATCTTGTGCATCCAATAGGTGATTTGTGTCATTGGATGAACAATTAGGTCATTTTTGTCCTCCCTAGGCTAATTCTTGTCCAATTAGGGTTTTTAACCTATCTTGTGTCATTGGATGAACAACTATGTCATTTTCGTCCTCCCTAGGCTTATTCTTGTCCAATTAGGGTTTCTAACCAATCTTGTGCATCCAATAGGTGTTTTGTGTCATTGGATGAACAATTAGGTCATTTTTGTCCTCCCTAGGCTAATTCTTTTCCAATTAGGGTTTTTAACCAATCTTGTGCATCCAATTGGTGTTTTCTGTCATTGGATGAACATTTAGGTCCTTTTCGTCCTCACTAGGCTAATTCTTGTCCAATTAGGGTTTCTAACCAATCTTGTGCATCTAATAGGTGTTTTGTGTCATTGGATGAACATTTACGTCATTTTCGTCCTCCCTAAACTTAATCTTGTCCAATTAGGGTTTCTAACCAATCTTGTGCATCCAATAGGTGTTTTTGTGTCATTGGATGAACAATTAGGTCATTTTTGTCCTCGCTAGGCAAATCCTTGTCCAATTAGGGTTTTTAACCAATCTTGTGCATCTAATAGGTGTTTGATGTCATTGGATGAACATTTAGGTCATTTTCGTCCTCCCTACACTTAATCTTGTCCAATTAGTGTTTTTAACCAATCTTGTGCATCTAATAGGTGTTTTGTGTCATTGGATGAACATTTACGTCATTTTCGTCCTCCCTAAACTTAATCTTGTCCAATTAGGGTTTCTAACCAATCTTGTGCATCCAATAGGTGTTTTTGTGTCATTGGATGAACAATTAGATCATTTTCGTCCTCGCTAGGCTAATTCTTGTCCAATTAGGGTTTATAACCAATCTTGTGCATCCGATAGGTGTTTTGTGTCATTGGATGAACATTTAGGTCATTTTCGTCCTCCCTACACTTAATCTTGTCCAATTAGGGTTTTTAACCAATCTTGTGCATACAATAGGTGTTTTGTGTCATTGGATGAAAAATTAGGTCATTTTTTTCCTCCCAAGGCTTATTCTTGTCCAATTAGGGTTTCTAACCAATCTTGTGCATCCAATCGGTGTTTTTGTGTCATTGGAAGAATATTTAGGTCATTTTCGTCCTCCCTTCACTTAATCTTGTCCAATTAGGGTTTTTAACCAATCTTGTGCATCCAATAGGTGTTTTGTGTCATTGGATGAACATTTAGGTCCTTTTCGTCCTCCCTAGGCTAATTCTTGTGCAATTAGGGTTTCTAACCAATCTTGTGCATCCAATAGGTATTTTTGTGTCATTGGATGAACAATTAGGTCATTTTCGTCCTCCCTAAACTTAATCTTGTCCAATTAGGGTTTCTATCCAATTTTGTGCATCCAATAGGTGCTTTTGTGTCATTGGATGAACTATTAGGTCATTTTCGTCCTCCCTAGGCTAATTCTTGTCCAATTAGGGTTTTTAACTAATCTTGTGCATCCAATAGGTGTTTTGTGTCATTGGTTGAACATTTACGTCATTTTCGTCCTCCCTAAACTTAATCTTGTCCAATTAGGGTTTCTAACCAATCTTGTGCATGCAATAGGTCTTTGTGTCATTGGATGAACAATTAGGTCATTTTCGTCCTCCCTAGGCTAATTCTTGTCCAATTAGGGTTTTTAACCAATCTTGTGCATCCAATAGGTGTTTTGTGTCATTGGATGAACATTTAGGTCATTTTCGTCCTCCCTACATTTAATCTTGTTCAATTAGGGTTTCTAACCAATCTTGTGCATCCGATAGGTGTTTTTGTGTTATTGGATGAACATTTAGGTCATTTTCGTCCTCCCTACACTTAATCTTGTCCAATTAGGGTTTTTAACCAATCTTGTTCATTCAATAGGTGTGTTGTGTCATTGGATGAATATTTATGTCATTTTCGTCCTCCCTAAACTTATTCTTATCCAATTACGGTTTTTAACCAATCTTGTGCATCCAATAGGTGTTTTGTGTCATTGGATGAACATTTAGGTCATTTTCGTCCTCCCTACACTTAATCTTGTTCAATTAGGGTTTCTAACCAATCTTGTGCATCCGATAGGTGTTTTTGTGTCATTGGATGAACATTTAGCTCATTTTCGTCTTCCCTACACTTAATCTTGTCCAATTAGGGTTTTTAACCAATCTTGTTCATTCAATAGGTGTGTTGTGTCATTGGATGAATATTTAGGTCATTTTCGTCCTCCCTAAACTTAATCTTGTCCAATTAGGGTTTTTAACCAATGTTGTGCATCCAATAGGTGTTTTGTGTCATTGGATGAACATTTAGGTCATTTTCGTCCTCCCTACACTTAATCTTGTCCAATTAGGGTTTTTAACCAATCTTGTGCATCCAATAGGTGTTTTTGTGTCATTGGATGAACATTTACGTCATTTTCGTCCTCCCTAAACTTAATCTTGTCCAATTAGGGTTTCTAACCAATCTTGTGCATCCAATTGGTGTTTTTGTGTCATTGGATGAACAATTAGGTCATTTTCGTCCTCCCTAGGCTAATTCTTGTCCAATTAGGGTTTCTAACCAATCTTGTGCATCTAATAGGTGTTTTGTGTCATTGGATGAACATTTACGTCATTTTCGTCCTCCCTAAACTTATTCTTGTCCAATTAGGGTTTCTAACCAATCTTGTGCATCCAATAGGTGTTTTTGTGTCATTGGATGAACAATTAGGTCATTTTTGTCCTCGCTAGGCTAATTCTTATCCAATTAGGGTTTTTAACCAATCTTGTGCATCTAATAGGTGTTTTATGTCATTGGATGAACATTTAGGTCATTTTCGTCCTCCCTACACTTAATCTTGTCCAATTAGGGTTTTTAACCAATCTTGTGCATCTAATAGGTGTTTTGTGTCATTGGATGAACATTTACGTCATTTTCGTCCTCCCTAAAGTTAATCTTGTCCAATTAGGGTTTCTAACCAATCTTGTGCATCCAATAGGTGTTTTTGTGTCATTGGATGAACAATTAGGTCATTTTCGTCCTCCCTAGGCTAATTCTTGTCCAATTATGGTTTCTAACCAATCTTGTGCATCCAATAGGTGTTTTGTGTCATTGTATGAACAATTAGGTCATTTTCGTCCTCCTTAGGCTTATTCTTGTCCAATTAGGGTTTCTAACCAATCTTGTGCATCCAATAGATGTTTTTGTTTCCTTGGAAGAAGATTTAGGTCATTTTCGTCCTCCCTACACTTAATCTTGTCCAATTAGGGTTTTTAACCAATCTTGTGCATCCAATAGGTGTTTTGTGTCATTGGATGAACAATTATGTCATTTTCGTCCTCCCTAGGCTTATTTTTATCCAATTAAGTTTTTAACCAATCTTGTGCATCCAATAGGTGTTTTGTGTCATTGGATAAACATTTAGGTCCTTTTCGTCTTTCCTAGGCTAATTCCCGTCCAATTAGGGTTTCAAACCAATCTTATGCATCCAATAGGTGTTTTTGTGTCATTGGATGAACAATTAGGTCATTTTCGTCCTCCCTAGGCTAATTCTTGTCAAATTAAGTTTTTAACCAGTCTTGTGCATCCAATCGGTGTTTTTGTGTCATTGGAAGAATATTTAGGTCATTTTCGTCCTCCCTTCACTTAATCTTATCCAATTAGGGTTTCTAACCAATCTTGTGCATGCAATAGGTGTTTTTGTGTCATTGGATGAACAATTAGATCATTTTCGTCCTCCCTAGGCTAATTCTTGTCCAATTAGGGTTTTTAACCAATCTTGTGTCATCGGATGAACAATTATGTCATTTTCGTCCTCCCTAGGCTTATTCTTGTCCAATTAGGGTTTCTAACCAATCTTGTGCATCCAATAGGTGTTTTGTGTCATTGGATGAACAATTAGGTCATTTTTGTCCTCCCTAGGCTAATTCTTTTCCAATTTGGGTTTTTAACCAATCTTGTGCATCTAATAGGTGTTTTGTGTCATTGGATGAACATTTAGGTCATTTTCGTCCTCCCTACACTTAATCTTGTCCAATTAGGGTTTCTAACCAATCTTGTGCATGCAATAGGTGTTTTGTGTCATTGGATGAACAATTAGGTCATTTTTGTCCTCCCTAGGCTAATTCTTTTCCAATTAGGGTTTTTAACCAATCTTGTGCATCTAATAGGTGTTTTGTGTCATTGGATGAACATTTAGGTCATTTTCGTCCTCCCTACACTTAATCTTATCCAATTAGGGTTTCTAACCAATCTTGTGCATGCAATAGGTGTTTTGTGCCATTGGATGAACAATTAGATCATTTTCGTCCTCGCTAGGCTAATTCTTGTCCAATTAGGGTTTATAACCAATCTTGTGCATCCAATAGGTGTTTTGTGTCATTGGATGAACATTTAGGTAATTTTCGTCCTCCCTGCACTTAATCTTGTCCAATTAGGGTTTTTAACCAATCTTGTGCACACAATAGGTGATTTGTGTCATTGGATGAAAAATTAGGTCATTTTTTTCCTCCCAAGGCTTATTCTTGTCCAATTAGGGTTTCTAACCAATCTTGTGCATTTAATAGGTGTTTTGTGTCATTGGATGAACATTTAGGTAATTTTCGTCCTCCCTACACTTAATCTTGTCCAATTAGGGTTTTTAACCAATCTTGTGCACACAATAGTTGATTTGTGTCATTGGATGAAAAATTAGGTCATTTTTTTCCTCCCAAGGCTTATTCTTGTCCAATTAGGGTTTCTAACCAATCTTGTGCATCCAATAGGTGTTTTGTGTCATTGGATGAACAATTAGGTCATTTTTGTCCTCCCTAGGCTAATTCTTTTCCAATTAGGGTTTTTAACCAATCTTGTGCATCTAATAGGTGTTTTGTGTCATTGGATGAACATTTAGGTCATTTTCGTCCTCCCTACACTTAATCTTATCCAATTAGGGTTTCTAACCAATCTTGTGCATGCAATAGGTGTTTTGTGCCATTGGATGAACAATTAGATCATTTTCTTCCTCGCTAGGCTAATTCTTGTCCAATTAGGGTTTATAACCAATCTTGTGCATCCAATAGGTGTTTTGTGTCATTGGATGAACATTTAGGTAATTTTCGTCCTCCCTACACTTAATCTTGTCCAATTAGGGTTTTTAACCAATCTTGTGCACACAATAGGTGATTTGTGTCATTGGATGAAAAATTAGGTCATTTTTTTCCTCCAAAGGCTTATTCTTGTCCAATTAGGGTTTGTAACCAATCTTGTGCATCCAATAGGTGTTTTGTGTCATTGGATGAACAATTAGGTCATTTTTGTCCTCCCTAGGCTAATTCTTTTCCAATTAGGGTTTTTAACCAATCTTGTGCATCTAATAGGTGTTTTGTGTCATTGGATGAACATTTAGGTCATTTTCGTCCTCCCTACACTTAATCTTATCCAATTAGGGTTTCTAACCAATCTTGTGCATGCAATAGGTGTTTTGTGTCATTGGATGAACAATTAGGTCATTTTTGTCCTCCCTAGGCTAATTCTTTTCCAATTAGGGTTTTTAACCAATCTTGTGCATCTAATAGGTGTTTTGTGTCATTGGATGAATATTTTCGTCATTTTCGTCCTCCCTAAACTTAATCTTGTCCAATTAGGGTTTCTAACCAATCTTGTACATCCAATAGGTGTTTTTGTGTCATTGGATGAACAATTAGGTCATTTTCGTCCTCCCTAGGCTAATTCTTGTCCAATTATGGTTTCTAACCAATCTTGTGCATCCAATAGGTGTTTTTGTGTCATTGTATGAACAATTAGGTCATTTTCGTCCTCCCTGGGCTTATTCTTGTTCAATTAGGGTTTCTAACGAATCTTGTGCATCCAATAGATGTTTTTGTGTCATTGGAAGATGATTTAGGTCATTTTCGTCCTCCCTACACTTAATCTTGTCCAATTAGGGTTTTTAACCAATCTTGTGCATCCAACAGGTGTTTTGTGTCATTGGATGAACAATTATGTCATTTTCGTCCTCCCAAGGCTTATTCTTGTCCAATTAAGTTTTTAACCAATCTTGTGCATCCAATAGGTGTTTTGTGTCATTTGATGAACATTTAGGTCCTTTTCGTCCTCCCTAGGCTAATTCTTGTCCAATTAGGGTTTCTAACCAATCTTGTGCATCCAATCGGTGTTTTTTTGTCATTGGAAGAATATTTAGGTCATTTTCGTCCTCCCTTCACTTAATCTTGTCCAATTAGGGTTTTTAACCAATCTTGTGCATCCAATAGGTGTTTTTGTGTCATTGGATGAACAATTAGGTCATTTTTGTCCTCGCTAGGCTAATTCTTGTCCAATTAGGGTTTTTAACCAATCTTGTGCATCTAATAGGTGTTTTATGTCATTGGATGAACATTTAGGTCATTTTCGTCCTCCCTACACTTAATCTTGTCCAATTAGTGTTTTTAACCAATCTTGTGCATCTAATAGGTGTTTTGTGTCATTGGATGAACATTTACGTCATTTTCGTCCTCCCTAAACTTAATCTTGTCCAATTAGGGTTTCTAACCAATCTTGTGCATCCAAAAGGTGTTTTTGTGTCATTGGATGAACAATTAGATCATTTTCGTCCTCGCTAGGCTAATTCTTGTCCAATTAGGGTTTATAACCAATCTTGTGCATCCGATAGGTGTTTTGTGTCATTGGATGAACATTTAGGTCATTTTCGTCCTCCCTACACTTAATCTTGTCCAATTAGGGTTTTTAACCAATCTTGTGCATACAATAGGTGTTTTGTGTCATTGGATGAAAAATTAGGTCATTTTTTTCCTCCCAAGGCTTATTCTTGTCCAATTAGGGTTTCTAACCAATCTTGTGCATCCAATCGGTGTTTTTGTGTCATTGGAAGAATATTTAGGTCATTTTCGTCCTCCCTTCACTTAATCTTGTCCAATTAGGGTTTTTAACCAATCTTGTGCATCCAATAGGTGTTTTGTGTCATTGGATGAACATTTAGGTCCTTTTCGTCCTCCCTAGGCTAATTCTTGTGCAATTAGGGTTTCTAACCAATCTTGTGCATCCAATAGGTATTTTTGTGTCATTGGATGAACAATTAGGTCATTTTCGTCCTCCCTAAACTTAATCTTGTCCAATTAGGGTTTCTATCCAATTTTGTGCATCCAATAGGTGCTTTTGTGTCATTGGATGAACTATTAGGTCATTTTCGTCCTCCCTAGGCTAATTCTTGTCCAATTAGGGTTTTTAACTAATCTTGTGCATCCAATAGGTGTTTTGTGTCATTGGTTGAACATTTACGTCATTTTCGTCCTCCCTAAACTTAATCTTGTCCAATTAGGGTTTCTAACCAATCTTGTGCATGCAATAGGTCTTTGTGTCATTGGATGAACAATTAGGTCATTTTCGTCCTCCCTAGGCTAATTCTTGTCCAATTAGGGTTTTTAACCAATCTTGTGCATCCAATAGGTGTTTTGTGTCATTGGATGAACATTTAGGTCATTTTCGTCCTCCCTAGGGTAATTCTTGTTCAATTAGGGTTTCTAACAAATCTTGTGCATCCAATAGGTGTTTTGTGTCATTGGATGAACAATTAGGTCATTTTTGTACTCCCTAGGCTAATTCTTGTCCAATTAGGGTTTTTAACCAATCTTGTGCATCTAATAGGTGTTTTGTGTCATTGGATGAACATTTACGTCATTTTCGTCCTCCCTAAACTTAATCTTGTCCAATTAGGGTTTCTAACCAATCTTGTGCATCCAATAGGTGTTTTTGTGTCATTGAATGAACAATTAGGTCATTTTCGTCCTCCCTAGGCTTATGCTTGTCAAATTTGGGTTTCTAACCAATCTTGTGCATCCAATAGGTGTTTTCTGTCGTTGGATGAACAATTAGGTCATTTTCGTCCTCCCTAAACTTAATCTTGTCCAATTAGGGTTTTTAACCAATCTTGTGCATCCAATAGGTGTTTTGTGTCGTTGGATGAATAATTAGGTCATTTTCATCCTCCCTAGGCTAATTCTTGTTCAATTAGGGTTTCTAACCAATCTTGTGCATCCAATAGGTGTTTTTGTGTCATTGGATGAACATTTAAGTCATTTTCGTCCTCCCTAGGCTAATTCTTGTCCAATTAGGGTTTCTAACCAATCTTGTGCATCCAATAGGTGTTTTTGTGTCATTGGATGAACAATTAGGTCATTTTCGTCCTCCCTAGGCTAATTCTTGTCCAATTATGGTTTCTAACCAATCTTGTGCATCCAATAGGTGTTTTGTGTCATTGTATGAACAATTAGGTCATTTTCGTCCTCCCTGGGCTTATTCTTGTTCAATTAGGGTTTCTAACGAATCTTGTGCATCCAATAGATGTTTTTGTGTCATTGGAAGATGATTTAGGTCATTTTCGTCCTCCCTACACTTAATCTTGTCCAATTAGGGTTTTTAACCAATCTTGTGCATCCAACAGGTGTTTTGTGTCATTGGATGAACAATTATGTCATTTTCGTCCTCCCAAGGCTTATTCTTGTCCAATTAAGTTTTTAACCAATCTTGTGCATCCAATAGGTGTTTTGTGTCATTTGATGAACATTTAGGTCCTTTTCGTCCTCCCTAGGCTAATTCTTGTCCAATTAGGGTTTCTAACCAATCTTGTGCATCCAATAGGTGTTTTTGTGTCATTGGATGAACAATTAGGTCATTTTCGTCCTCCCTAAACTTAATCTTATCCAATTAGGGTTTCTAACCAATCTTGTGCATCCAATCGGTGTTTTTGTGTCATTGGAAGAATATTTAGGTCATTTTCGTCCTCCCTTCACCTAATCTTGTCCAATTAGGGTTTTTAACCAATCTTGTGCATCCAATTGGTGTTTTGTGTCATTGGATGAACATTTAGGTCATTTTCATCCTCCCTACACTTAATCTTGTCCAATTAGGGTTTTTAACCAATCTTGTGCATCCAATTGGTCTTTTGTGTCATTGGATGAACATTTAGGTCCTTTTCCTCCTCCCAAGGCTAATTCTTGTCCAATTAGGGTTTCTAACCAATCTTGTGCATCCAATAGGTGTTTTTGTGTCATTGGATGAACAATTAGGTCATTTTCGTCCTCCCTAAACTTAATCTTATCCAATTAGGGTTTCTAACCAATCTTGTGCATCCAATCGGTGTTTTTGTGTCATTGGAAGAATATTTAGGTCATTTTCGTCCTCTCTTCACTTAATCTTGTCCAATTAGGGTTTTTAACCAATCTTGTGCATCCAATTGGTGTTTTGTGTCATTGGATGAACATTTAGGTCCTTTTCGTCCTCACTAGGCAAATTCTTGTCCAATTAGGGTTTCTAACCAATCTTGTGCATCCAATAGGTGTTTTTGTGTCATTGGATGAACAATTAGGTCATTTTCGTCCTCCCTAGGCTAATTCTTGTCCAATTAGGGTTTCTAACCAATCTTGTGCATCTAATAGGTGTTTTGTGTCATTGGATGAACATTTACGTCATTTTCGTCCTCCCTAAACTTAATCTTGTCCAATTAGGGTTTCTAACCAATCTTGTGCATCCAATAGGTGTTTTGTGTCATTGGATGAACATTTAGGTCCTTTTCGTCCTCCCTAGGCTAATTCTTGTCCAATTAGGGTTTCTAACCAATCTTGTGCATCCAATAGGTGTTTTGTGTCATTGGATGAACAATTAGGTCATTTTTGTCCTCGCTAGGCTAATTCATGTCCAATTAGGGTTTTTAACCAATCTTATGCATCTAATATGTGTTTTGTGTCATTGGATGAACATTTACGTCATTTTCGTCCTCCCTAAACTTAATCTTGTCCAATTAGGGTTTCTAACCAATCTTGTGCATCCAATCGGTGTTTTTGTGTCATTGGATGAACAATTAGGTCATTTTCGTCCTCCCTAGGCTAATTCTTGTGCAATTATGTTTTTAACCAATCTTTTGCATCCAATAGGTGTTTTGTTTCATTGTATGAACAATTAGGTCATTTTCGTCCTCCCTAGGCTTATTCTTGTCCAATTAGGGTTTCTAACCAACCTATTGCATCCAATAGGTGTTTTTGTGTCATTGGAAGAAGATTTAGGTCATTTTAGTTCTCCCTACTCTTAATCTTGTCCAATTAGGGTTTTTAACCAATCTTGTGCATCCAATAGGTGTTTTGTGTCATCGGATGAACATTTAGCTCATTTTCGTCCTCCCTAAACTTAATCTTGTCCAATTAGGGTTTTTAACCAATCTTGTGCATCCAATAGGTGTTTTGTGTCATTGGAAGAACAATTAGGTCATTTTTGTCCTCCCTAGGCTTATTCTTGTCCAATTAGGGTTTCTAACCAATCTTGTGCATCCAATCGGTGTTTTTGTGTCATTGGAAGAATATTTAGGTCATTTTCGTCCTCCCTTCACTTAATCTTGTCCAATTAGGGTTTTTAACCAATCTTGTGCATCCAATAGGTGTTTTGTGTCATTGGATGAACATTTAGGTCCTTTTCGTCCTCCCTAGGCTTAATCTTGTCCAATTAGGATTTCGAACCAATCTTGTGCATCAAATAGGTGTTTTTGTGTCATTGGATGAACAATTAGGTCATTTTCGTCCTCCCTAAACTTAATCTTGTCCAATTAGGGTTTCTAACCAATCTTGTGCATCAAATAGGTGTTTTTGTGTCATTGGATGAACTATTAGGTTATTTTCGTCCTCCCTGGGCTAATTCTTGTCCAACTAGGGTTTTTAACCAATCTTGTGCATCCAATAGGTGTTTTGTGTTATTGGATGAACATTTACGTCATTTTCGTCCTCTCTAAACTTAATCTTGTCCAATTAGGGTTTCTAACCAATCTTGTGCATCCAATAGGTGTTTTTGTGTCATTGGATGAACAATTAGGTCATGTTCGTCCTCCCTAGGCTAATTCTTGTCCAATTAATGTTTCTAACCAATCTTGTGCATCCAATAGGTGTTTTGTGTCATTGGCTGAACAATTAGGTCATTTTCGTCCTCCCTAGGCTAATTTTTGTCCAATTACGGTTTTTAACCAATCTTGTGCATCCAATAGGTGTTGTGTCATTGGATGAACATTTAGGTCATTTTCGTCCTCCCTACACTTAATCTTGTCCAATTAGGATTTTTAACCAATCTTGTGCATCCAATAGGTGTTTTCTGTCATTGGATGAACATTTACGTCATTTTCGTCCTCCCTAAACTTAATCTTGTCCAATTAGGGTTTCTAACCAATCTTGTGCATCCAATAGGTGTTTTTGTGTCATTGGATGAACAATTAGGTCATTTTTGTCCTCGCTAGGCAAATTCTTGTCCAATTAGGGTTTTTAACCAATCTTGTGCATCTAATAGGTGTTTTATGTCATTGGATGAACATTTAGGTAATTTTCGTCCTCCCTACACTTAATCTTGTCCAATTAGTGTTTTTAACCAATCTTGTGCATCTCATAGGTGTTTTGTGTCATTGAATGAACATTTACGTCATTTTCGTCCTCCCTAAACTTAATCTTGTCCAATTAGGGTTTCTAACCAATCTAGTGCATCCAATAGGTGTTTTTGTGTCATTGGATGAACAATTAGGTCATTTTCGTCCTCCCTAGGCTAATTCTTGTCCAATTAGGGTTTCTAACCAATCTTGTGCATCTAATAGGTGTTTTGTGTCATTGGATGAACATTTACGTCATTTTCGTCCTCCCTAAACTTAATCTTGTCCAATTAGGGTTTCTAACCAATCTTGTGCATCCAATAGGTGTTTTTGTGTCATTGGATGAACAATTAGGTCATTTTTGTCCTCGCTAGGCTAATTCTTATCCAATTAGGGTTTTTAACCAATCTTGTGCATCTAATAGGTGTTTTATGTCATTGGATGAAAATTTAGGTCATTTTCGTCCTCCCTACACTTAATCTTGTCCAATTAGTGTTTTTAACCAATCTTGTGCATCTAATAGGTGTTTTGTGTCATTGGATGAACATTTACGTCATTTTCGTCCTCCCTAAACTTAATCTTGTCCAATTAGGGTTTCTAACCAATCTTGTGCATCCAATAGGTGTTTTTGCGTCATTGGATGAACAATTAGATCATTTTCGTCCTCGCTAGGCTAATTCTTGTCCAATTAGGGTTTATAACCAATCTTGTGCATCCAATAGGTGTTTTGTGTCATTGGATGAACATTTAGGTCATTTTCGTCCTCCCTACACTTAATCATGTCCAATTAGGTTTTTTAACGAATCTTGTGCATCCAATAGGTGTTTTGTGTCATTGGATGAACATTTAGGTAATTTTCGTCCTCCCTACACTTAATCTTGTCCAATTAGGGTTTTTAACCAATCTTGTGCACACAATAGTTGATTTGTGTCATTGGATGAAAAATTAGGTCATTTTTTTCCTCCCAAGGCTTATTCTTGTCCAATTAGGGTTTCTAACCAATCTTGTGCATCCAATAGGTGTTTTGTGTCATTGGATGAACAATTAGGTCATTTTTGTCCTCCCTAGGCTAATTCTTTTCCAATTAGGATTTTTAACCAATCTTGTGCATCTAATAGGTGTTTTGTGTCATTGGATGAACATTTAGGTCATTTTCGTCCTCCCTACACTTAATCTTATCCAATTAGGGTTTCTAACCAATCTTGTGCATGCAATAGGTGTTTTGTGCCATTGGATGAACAATTAGATCATTTTCGTCCTCGCTAGGCTAATTCTTGTCCAATTAGGGTTTATAACCAATCTTGTGCATCCAATAGGTGTTTTGTGTCATTGGATGAACATTTAGGTAATTTTCGTCCTCCCTGCACTTAATCTTGTCCAATTAGGGTTTTTAACCAATCTTGTGCACACAATAGGTGATTTGTGTCATTGGATGAAAAATTAGGTCATTTTTTTCCTCCCAAGGCTTATTCTTGTCCAATTAGGGTTTCTAACCAATCTTGTGCATTTAATAGGTGTTTTGTGTCATTGGATGAACATTTAGGTAATTTTCGTCCTCCCTACACTTAATCTTGTCCAATTAGGGTTTTTAACCAATCTTGTGCACACAATAGTTGATTTGTGTCATTGGATGAAAAATTAGGTCATTTTTTTCCTCCCAAGGCTTATTCTTGTCCAATTAGGGTTTCTAACCAATCTTGTGCATCCAATAGGTGTTTTGTGTCATTGGATGAACAATTGGGTCATTTTTGTCCTCCCTAGGCTAATTCTTTTCCAATTAGGGTTTTTAACCAATCTTGTGCATCTAATAGGTGTTTTGTGTCATTGGATGAACATTTAGGTCATTTTCGTCCTCCCTACACTTAATCTTATCCAATTAGGGTTTCTAACCAATCTTGTGCATGCAATAGGTGTTTTGTGCCATTGGATGAACAATTAGATCATTTTCGTCCTCGCTAGGCTAATTCTTGTCCAATTAGGGTTTATAACCAATCTTGTGCATCCAATAGGTGTTTTGTGTCATTGGATGAACATTTAGGTAATTTTCGTCCTCCCTGCACTTAATCTTGTCCAATTAGGGTTTTTAACCAATCTTGTGCACACAATAGGTGATTTGTGTCATTGGATGAAAAATTAGGTCATTTTTTTCCTCCCAAGGCTTATTCTTGTCCAATTAGGGTTTCTAACCAATCTTGTGCATTTAATAGGTGTTTTGTGTCATTGGATGAACAATTAGGTCATTTTTGTCCTCCCTAGGCTAATTCTTTTCCAATTAGGGTTTTTAACCAATCTTGTGCATCTAATAGGTGTTTTGTGTCATTGGATGAATATTTTCGTCATTTTCGTCCTCCCTAAACTTAATCTTGTCCAATTAGGGTTTCTAACCAATCTTGTACATCCAATAGGTGTTTTTGTGTCATTGGATGAACAATTAGGTCATTTTCGTCCTCCCTAGGCTAATTCTTGTCCAATTATGGTTTCTAACCAATCTTGTGCATCCAATAGGTGTTTTGTGTCATTGTATGAACAATTAGGTCATTTTCGTCCTCCCTGGGCTTATTCTTGTTCAATTAGGGTTTCTAACGAATCTTGTGCATCCAATAGATGTTTTTGTGTCATTGGAAGATGATTTAGGTCATTTTCGTCCTCCCTACACTTAATCTTGTCCAATTAGGGTTTTTAACCAATCTTGTGCATCCAACAGGTGTTTTGTGTCATTGGATGAACAATTATGTCATTTTCGTCCTCCCTAGGCTTATTCTTGTCCAATTAAGTTTTTAACCAATCTTGTGCATCCAATAGGTGTTTTGTGTCATTTGATGAACATTTAGGTCCTTTTCGTCCTCCCTAGGCTAATTCTTGTCCAATTAGGGTTTCAAACCAATCTTGTGCCTCCAATAGGTGTTTTTGTGTCATTGGACGAACAATTAGGTCATTTTCGTCCTCCCTAAACTTAATCTTATCCAATTAGGGTTTCTAACCAATCTTGTGCATCCAATCGGTGTTTTTGTGTCATTGGAAGAATATTTAGGTCATTTTCGTCCTCCCTTCACTTAATCTTGTCCAATTAGGGTTTTTAACCAATCTTGTGCATCCAATTGGTGTTTTGTGTCATTGGATGAACATTTAGGTCCTTTTCGTCCTCCCTAGGCTAATTCTTGTCCAATTAGGGTTTCTAACCAATCTTGTGCATCTAATAGATGTTTTGTGTCATTGGATGAATATTTACGTCATTTTCGTCCTCCCTAAACTTAATCTTGTCCAATTAGGGTTTCTAACCAATCTTGTGCATCCAATAGGTGTTTTTGTGTCATTGGATGAACAATTAGGTCATTTTCGTCCTCCCTAGGCTAATTCTTGTCCAATTAGGGTTTCTAACCAATCTTGTGCATCCAATAGGTGTTTTGTGTCATTGCATGAACATTTATGTCATTTTTGTCCTCCCTAAACTTAATCTTCTCCAATTAGGGTTTCTAACTAATCTTGTGCATCCAATAGGTGTTTTTGTGTCATTGGATGAACAATTAGGTCATTTTCGTCCTCCCTAGGCTAATTCTTGTCCAATTAGGGTTTTTAATGAATCTTGTGCATCCAATAGGTGTTTGTGTCATTGGATGAACATTTAGGTCATTTTCGTCCTCCCTACACTTAATCTTGTCCAATTAGGGTTTCTAACCAATCTTGTGCATCCAATAGTTGTTTTTGTGTCATTGGATGAACATTTATGTCATTTTCGTCCTCCCTAAACTTAATCTTGTCCAATTAGGGTTTCTAACCAATCTTGTGCATCCAATAGGTGTTTTTGTGTCATTGGATGAACAATTAGGTCATTTTCGTCCTCCCTAGGCTAATTCTTGTCCAATTAGGGTTTCTAACCAATCTTGTGCATCTAATAGGAGTTTTGTGTCATTGGATGAACATTTAGGTCATTTTCGTCCTCCCTACACTTAATCTTGTCCAATTAGGGTTTCTAACCAATCTTATGCATCCAATAGTGGTTTTTGTGTCATTGGATGAACATTTATGTCATTTTCGTCCTCCCTAAACTTTATCTTGTCCAATTAGGGTTTCTAACAAATCTTGGGCATCCAATAGTTGTTTTTGTGTCATTGGATGAACATTTATGTCATTTTCGTCCTCCCTAAACTTAATCTTGTCCAATTAGGGTTTCTAACCAATCTTGTGCATCCAATAGGTGTTTTTGTGTCATTGGATGAACAATTAGGTCATTTTCGTCCTCCTTAGGCTAATTCTTGTCCAATTAGGGTTTCTAACCAATCTTGTGCATCCAAAAGGTGGTTTATGTCATTGGATGAACAATTAGGTCATTTTCGTGCTTCCTAGGCTTATTCTTGTGCAATTAGGGTTTTTAACCAATCTTGTGCATCCAATAGGTTTTATGTGTCATTGGTGAAGATTTAGGTCATTTTCGTCCTCCCTACACTTAATCTTGTCCAATGAAGGGTTTTTAACCAATCTTGTGCATCCAATAGGTCTTTTGTGTCATTGGATGACCATTTAGGTCATTTTCGTCCTCCCTAAACTTAATCTTGTCCAATTAGGGTTTCTAACCAATCTTGTGCATCCAATAGGTGTTTTTGTGTCATTGGATGAACAATTAGGTCATTTTCGTCCTCCCTAGGCTAATTCTTGTCCAATTAGGGTTTCTAACCAATCTTGTGCATCCAATCGGTGTTTTTGTGTCATTGGAAGAATATTTAGGTCATTTTCGTCCTCCCTTCACTTAATCTTGTCCAATTAGGGTTTTTAACCAATCTTGTGCATCCAATAGGTGTTTTTGTGTCATTGGATGAACAATTAGGTCATTTTTGTCCTCGCTAGGCTAATTCTTGTCCAATTAGGGTTTTTAACCAATCTTGTGCATCTAATAGGTGTTTTATGTCATTGGATGAACATTTAGGTCATTTTCGTCCTCCCTACACTTAATCTTGTCCAATTAGTGTTTTTAACCAATCTTGTGCATCTAATAGGTGTTTTGTGTCATTGGATGAACATTTACGTCATTTTCGTCATCCCTAAACTTAATCTTGTCCAATTAGGGTTTCTAACCAATCTTGTGCATCCAATAGGTGTTTTTGTGTCATTGGATGAACAATTAGATCATTTTCGTCCTCGCTAGGCTAATTCTTGTCCAATTAGGGTTTATAACCAATCTTGTGCATCCAATAGGTGTTTTGTGTCATTGGATGAACATTTAGGTCATTTTCGTCCTCCCTACACTTAATCATGTCCAATTAGGTTTTTTAACCAATCTTGTGCATCCAATAGGTGTTTTGTGCATTGGATGAACATTTAGGTAATTTTCGTCCTCCCTACACTTAATCTTGTCCAATTAGGGTTTTTAACCAATCTTGTGCACACAATAGGTGATTTGTGTCATTGGATGAAAAATTAGGTCATTTTTTTCCTCCCAAGGCTTATTCTTGTCCAATTAGGGTTTCTAACCAATCTTGTGCATCCAATAGGTGTTTTTGTGTCATTGGATGAACAATTAGATCATTTTCGTCCTCGCTAGGCTAATTCTTGTCCAATTAGGGTTTATAACCAATCTTGTGCATCCAATAGGTGTTTTTGTGTCATTGGATGAACATTTAGGTCATTTTCGTCCTCCCTACACTTAATCATGTCGAATTAGGTTTTTTAACCAATCTTGTGCATCCAATAGGTGTTTTGTGCATTGGATGAACATTTAGGTAATTTTCGTCCTCCCTACACTTAATCTTGTCCAATTAGGGTTTTTAACCAATCTTGTGCACACAATAGGTGTTTTGTGTCATTGGATGAAAAATTAGGTCATTTTTTTCCTCCCAAGGCTTATTCCTGTTCAATTAGGGTTTCTAACCAATCTTGTGCATCCAATCGGTTTTTTTGTGTCATTGGAAGAATATTTAGGTCATTTTCGTCCTCCCTTCACTTAATCTTATCCAATTAGGGTTTTTAACCAATCTTGTGCATCCAATAGGTGTTTTTGTGTCATTGGATGAACAATTAGGTCATTTTCGTCCTCCCTAAACTTAATCTTGTCCAATTAGGGTTTCTAACCAATCTTGTGCATCCAATCGGTGTTTTTGTGTCATTGGAAGAATATATCGGTCATTTTCGTCCTCCCTTCACTTAATCTTGTCCAATTATGGTTTTTAACCAATCTTGTGCATCCAATTGGTGTTTTGTGTCATTAAATGAACATTTAGGTCCTTTTCGTCCTCCCAAGGCTAATTCTTGTCCAATTAGGGTTTCTAACCAATCTTGTGCATCCAATAGGTGTTTTTGTGTCATTGGATGAACAATTACGTCATTTTCGTCCTCCCTAGGCTAATTCTTGTCCAATTAGGGTTTCTAACCAATCCTGTGCATCCAATAGGTGTTTTGTGTCATTGGATGAATAATTAGGTCATTTTTGTCCTCCCTAGGCTAATTCTTGTCCAAATAGGGTTTTTAACCAATCTTGTGCATCTAATAGGTGTTTTGTGTCATTGGATGAACATTTTCGTCATTTTCGTCCTCCCTAAACTTAATCTTGTCCAATTAGGGTTTCTAACCAATCTTGTGCATCCAATACGTGTTTTGTGTCATTGGATGAACAATTCGGTCATTTTTGTCCTCCCTAGGCTAATTCTTTTCCAATTAGGGCTTTTAACCAATCTTGTGCATCTAATAGGTGTTTTGTGTCATTAGATGAACATTTTCGTCATTTTCGTCCTCCCTAAACTTAATCTTGTCCAATTAGGGTTTCTAACCAATCTTGTGCATCCAATAGGTGTTTTTGTGTCATTGGATGAACAATTAGGTCATTTTCGTCCTCCCTAGGCTAATTCTTGTCCAATTATGGTTTCTAACCAATCTTGTGCATCCAATAGGTGTTTTGTGTCATTGTATGAACAATTAGGTCATTTTCGTCCTCCCTGGGCTTATTCTTGTTCAATTAGGGTTTCTAACGAATCTTGTGCATCCAATAGATGTTTTTGTGTCATTGGAAGATGATTTAGGTCATTTTCGTCCTCCCTACACTTAATCTTGTCCAATTAGGGTTTTTAACCAATCTTGTGCATCCAACAGGTGTTTTGTGTCATTGGATGAACAATTATGTCATTTTCGTCCTCCCAAGGCTTATTCTTGTCCAATTAAGTTTTTAACCAATCTTGTGCATCCAATAGGTGTTTTGTGTCATTTGATGAACATTTAGGTCCTTTTCGTCCTCCCTAGGCTAATTCTTGTCCAATTAGGGTTTCTAACCAATCTTGTGCATCCAATCGGTGTTTTTGTGTCATTGGAAGAATATTTAGGTCATTTTCGTCCTCCCTTCACTTAATCTTGTCCAATTAGGGTTTTTAACCAATCTTGTGCATCCAATAGGTGTTTTTGTGTCATTGGATGAACAATTAGGTCATTTTTGTCCTCGCTAGGCTAATTCTTGTCCAATTAGGGTTTTTAACCAATCTTGTGCATCTAATAGGTGTTTTATGTCATTGGATGAACATTTAGGTCATTTTCGTCCTCCCTACACTTAATCTTGTCCAATTAGTGTTTTTAACCAATCTTGTGCATCTAATAGGTGTTTTGTGTCATTGGATGAACATTTACGTCATTTTCGTCATCCCTAAACTTAATCTTGTCCAATTAGGGTTTCTAACCAATCTTGTGCATCCAATAGGTGTTTTTGTGTCATTGGATGAACAATTAGATCATTTTCGTCCTCGCTAGGCTAATTCTTGTCCAATTAGGGTTTATAACCAATCTTGTGCATCCAATAGGTGTTTTGTGTCATTGGATGAACATTTAGGTCATTTTCGTCCTCCCTACACTTAATCATGTCCAATTAGGTTTTTTAACCAATCTTGTGCATCCAATAGGTGTTTTGTGCATTGGATGAACATTTAGGTAATTTTCGTCCTCCCTACACTTAATCTTGTCCAATTAGGGTTTTTAACCAATCTTGTGCACACAATAGGTGATTTGTGTCATTGGATGAAAAATTAGGTCATTTTTTTCCTCCCAAGGCTTATTCTTGTCCAATTAGGGTTTCTAACCAATCTTGTGCATCCAATAGGTGTTTTGTGTCATTGGATGAACAATTAGGTCATTTTTGTCCTCCCTAGGCTAATTCTTTTCCAATTAGGGTTTTTAACCAATCTTGTGCATCCAATAGGTGTTTTGTGTCATTGGATGAACATTTAGGTCATTTTCGTCCTCCCTACACTTAATCTTGTCCAGTTAGGGTTTTTAACACATCTTGTGCATCCAATAAGTGTGTTTGTGTCGTTGGATGAATTTTAGGTCATTTTCCACCTCCCTACACTTAATCTTGTACAATTAGGGTTTTTAACACATCTTGTGCATCCAATAGGTGTTTTGTGTCATTGGATGAACAATTAGGTCATTTTCGTCCTCCCTAGGCTAATTCTTTTCCAATTAGGGTTTTTAACCAATCTTGTGCATCCAATAGGTGTTTTGTGTCATTGGATGAACAATTAGGTCATTTTCGTCCTCCCTAGGCTAATTCTTGTCCAATTAGGGTTTTTAACCAATCTTGTGCATCCAATTGGTGTTTTGTGTCATTGGATGAACAATTAGGTCATTTTCGTCCTCCCTTGCCTTATTCTTGTCCAATTAGGGTTTTTAACCAATCTTGTGCATCCAATAGGTGTTTTTGTGTCATTGGATGAACATTTAGGTCATTTTCGTCCTCCCTAAACTTAATCTTGTCCAATTAGGGTTTCTAACCAATCTTGTGCATCCAATAGGTGTTTTTGTGTCATTCGATGAACATTTAGGTCATTTTCGTCCTCCCTAGGCTAATTCTTGTCCAATTAGGGTTTTTAACCAATCTTCTGCATACAATAGGTGTTTTGTGTCATTGCATGAACATTTACGTCATTTTCGTCCTCCCTAAACTTAATCTTGTCCAATTAGGGTTTCTAACCAATCTTGTGCATCCAATAGGTGTTTTTGTGTCATTGGATGAACAATTAGGTCATTTTCGTCCTCCCTAGGCTAATTCTTTTCCAATTAGGGATTTTAACCAATCTTGTGCATCCAATAGGTGTTTTGTGTCATTGGATGCACATTTAGGTCATTTTCGTCCTCCCTAAACTTAATCTTGTCCAATTAGGGTTTCTAACCAATCTTGTGCATCCAATAGGTGTTTTTGTGTCATTGGATGAACAATTAGGTCATTTTCATCCTCCCTAAACTTAATCTTGTCCCATTAGGGTTTTTAACCAATCTTCTGCATCCAATAGGTGTTTTGTGTCATTGCATGAACATTTACGTCATTTTCGTCCTCCCTAAACTTAATCTTGTCCAATTAGGGTTTCTAACCAATCTTGTGCATCCAATAGGTGTTTTTGTGTCATTGGATGAACAATTAGGTCATTTTCGTCCTCCCTAGGCTAATTCTTGTCCAATTAGGGTTTCTAACCAATCTTGTGCATCTAATAGGTGTTTTGTGTCATTGGATGAACATTTACGTCATTTTTGTCCTCCCTAAACTTAATCTTGTCCAATTAGGGTTTCTAACCAATCTTGTGCATCTAATAGGTGTTTTGTGTCATTGAATGAACATTTACGTCATTTTCGTCCTCCCTAAACTTAATCTTGTCCAATTAGGGTTTCTAACCAATCTTGTGCATCCAATAGGTGTTTTTGTGTCATTGGATGAACTATTAGGTCATTTTCGTCCTCCCTAGGCTAATTCTTGTCCAATTAGGGTTTTTAACCAATCTTGTGCATCCAATAGGTGTTTTGTGTCATTGGATGAACATTTACGTCATTTTCGTCCTCCCTAAACATAATCTTGTCCAATTAGGGTTTCTAACCAATCTTGTGCATCCAATAGGTGTTTTTGTGTCATTGGATGAACAATTAGATCATTTTCGTCCTCGCTAGGCTAATTCTTGTCCAATTAGGGTTTATAACCAATCTTGTGCATCCAATAGGTGTTTTGTGTCATTGGATGTACATTTAGGTCATTTTCGTCCTCCCTACACTTAATCTTGTCCAATTAGGGTTTTTAACCAATCTTGTGCATACAATAGGTGTTTTGTGTCATTGGAAGAATATTTAGGTCATTTTCGTCCTCCCTTCACTTAATCTTATCCAATTAGGGTTTTTAACCAATCTTGTGCATCCAATAGGTGTTTTTGTGTCATTGGATGAACAATTAGGTCATTTTCGTCCTCCCTAAACTTAATCTTGTCCAATTAGGGTTTCTAACCAATCTTGTGCATCCAATAGGTGTTTTTGTGTCATTGGATGAACAATTAGATCATTTTCGTCCTCCCTAGGCTAATTCTTGTCCAATTAGGGTTTTTAACCTATCTTGTGTCATTGGATGAACAATTATGTCATTTTCGTCCTCCCTAGGCTTATTCTTATCCAATTAGGATTTCTAACCAATCTTGTGCATCCAATAGGTGTTTTGTGTCATTGGATGAACAATATGGTCATTTTTGTCCTCCCTAGGCTAATTCTTTTCCAATTAGGGTTTTTAACCAATCTTGTGCATCTAATAGGTGTTTTGTGTCATTGGATGAACATTTTCGTCATTTTCGTCCTCCCTAAACTTAATCTTGTCCAATTAGGGTTTCAAACCAATCTTGTGCATCCAATAGGTGTTTTTGTGTCATTGGATGAACAATTAGGTCATTTTCGTCCTCCCTAAACTTAATCTTATCCAATTAGGGTTTCTAACCAATCTTGTGCATCCAATCGGTGTTTTTGTGTCATTGGAAGAATATTTAGGTCATTTTCGTCCTCTCTTCACTTAATCTTGTCCAATTAGGGTTTTTAACCAATCTTGTGCATCCAATTGGTGTTTTGTGTCATTGGATGAACATTTAGGTCCTTTTCGTCCTCACTAGGCAAATTCTTGTCCAATTAGGGTTTCTAACCAATCTTGTGCATCCAATAGGTGTTTTTGTGTCATTGGATGAACAATTAGGTCATTTTCGTCCTCCCTAGGCTAATTCTTGTCCAATTAGGGTTTCTAACCAATCTTGTGCATCTAATAGGTGTTTTGTGTCATTGGATGAACATTTACGTCATTTTCGTCCTCCCTAAACTTAATCTTGTCCAATTAGGGTTTCTAACCAATCTTGTGCATCCAATAGGTGTTTTTGTGTCATTGGATGAACAATTAGATCATTTTCGTCCTCCCTAGGCTAATTCTTGTCCAATTAGGGTTTTTAACCAATCTTGTGTCATCGGATGAACAATTATGTCATTTTCGTCCTCCCTAGGCTTATTCTTGTCCAATTAGGGTTTCTAACCAATCTTGTGCATCCAATAGGTGTTTTGTGTCATTGGATGAACAATTAGGTCATTTTTGTCCTCCCTAGGCTAATTCTTTTCCAATTTGGGTTTTTAACCAATCTTGTGCATCTAATAGGTGTTTTGTGTCATTGGATGAACATTTAGGTCATTTTCGTCCTCCCTACACTTAATCTTGTCCAATTAGGGTTTCTAACCAATCTTGTGCATGCAATAGGTGTTTTGTGTCATTGGATGAACAATTAGGTCATTTTTGTCCTCCCTAGGCTAATTCTTTTCCAATTAGGGTTTTTAACCAATCTTGTGCATCTAATAGGTGTTTTGTGTCATTGGATGAACATTTTCGTCATTTTCGTCCTCCCTAAACTTAATCTTGTCCAATTAGGGTTTCTAACCAATCTTGTACATCCAATAGGTGTTTTTGTGTCATTGGATGAACAATTAGGTCATTTTCGTCCTCCCTAGGCTAATTCTTGTCCAATTATGGTTTCTAACCAATCTTGTGCATCCAATAGGTGTTTTGTGTCATTGTATGAACAATTAGGTCATTTTCGTCCTCCCTGGGCTTATTCTTGTTCAATTAGGGTTTCTAACGAATCTTGTGCATCCAATAGATGTTTTTGTGTCATTGGAAGATGATTTAGGTCATTTTCGTCCTCCCTACACTTAATCTTGTCCAATTAGGGTTTTTAACCAATCTTGTGCATCCAACAGGTGTTTTGTGTCATTGGATGAACAATTATGTCATTTTCGTCCTCCCAAGGCTTATTCTTGTCCAATTAAGTTTTTAACCAATCTTGTGCATCCAATAGGTGTTTTGTGTCATTTGATGAACATTTAGGTCCTTTTCGTCCTCCCTAGGCTAATTCTTGTCCAATTAGGGTTTCTAACCAATCTTGTGCATCCAATCGGTGTTTTTGTGTCAATGGAAGAATATTTAGGTCATTTTCGTCCTCCCTTCACTTAATCTTTTCCAATTAGGGTTTTTAACCAATCTTGTGCATCCAATAGGTGTTTTTGTGTCATTGGATGAACAATTAGGTCATTTTTGTCCTCGCTAGGCTAATTCTTGTCCAATTAGGGTTTTTAACCAATCTTGTGCATCTAATAGGTGTTTTATGTCATTGGATGAACATTTAGGTCATTTTCGTCCTCCCTACACTTAATCTTGTCCAATTAGTGTTTTTAACCAATCTTGTGCATCTAATAGGTGTTTTGTGTCATTGGATGAACATTTACGTCATTTTCGTCATCCCTAAACTTAATCTTGTCCAATTAGGGTTTCTAACCAATCTTGTGCATCCAATAGGTGTTTTTGTGTCATTGGATGAACAATTAGATCATTTTCGTCCTCGCTAGGCTAATTCTTGTCCAATTAGGGTTTATAACCAATCTTGTGCATCCAATAGGTGTTTTGTGTCATTGGATGAACATTTAGGTCATTTTCGTCCTCCCTACACTTAATCATGTCCAATTAGGTTTTTTAACCAATCTTGTGCATCCAATAGGTGTTTTGTGCATTGGATGAACATTTAGGTAATTTTCGTCCTCCCTACACTTAATCTTGTCCAATTAGGGTTTTTAACCAATCTTGTGCACACAATAGGTGATTTGTGTCATTGGATGAAAAATTAGGTCATTTTTTTCCTCCCAAGGCTTATTCTTGTCCAATTAGGGTTTCTAACCAATCTTGTGCATCCAATAGGTGTTTTGTGTCATTGGATGAACAATTAGGTCATTTTTGTCCTCCCTAGGCTAATTCTTTTCCAATTAGGGTTTTTAACCAATCTTGTGCATCCAATAGGTGTTTTGTGTCATTGGATGAACATTTAGGTCATTTTCGTCCTCCCTACACTTAATCTTGTCCAGTTAGGGTTTTTAACACATCTTGTGCATCCAATAAGTGTGTTTGTGTCGTTGGATGAATTTTAGGTCATTTTCCACCTCCCTACACTTAATCTTGTACAATTAGGGTTTTTAACACATCTTGTGCATCCAATAGGTGTTTTGTGTCATTGGATGAACAATTAGGTCATTTTCGTCCTCCCTAGGCTAATTCTTTTCCAATTAGGGTTTTTAACCAATCTTGTGCATCCAATAGGTGTTTTGTGTCATTGGATGAACAATTAGGTCATTTTCGTCCTCCCTAGGCTAATTCTTGTCCAATTAGGGTTTTTAACCAATCTTGTGCATCCAATTGGTGTTTTGTGTCATTGGATGAACAATTAGGTCATTTTCGTCCTCCCTTGGCTTATTCTTGTCCAATTAGGGTTTTTAACCAATCTTGTGCATCCAATAGGTGTTTTTGTGTCATTGGATGAAGATTTAGGTCATTTTCGTCCTCCCTAAACTTAATCTTGTCCAATTAGGGTTTTTAACCAATCTTCTGCATCCAATAGGTCTTTTGTGTTAATGGATGAACATTTAGGTCATTTTCGTCCTCCCTAAACTTAATCTTGTCCAATTAGGGTTTTTAACCAATCTTTTGCATCCAATAGGTGTTTTGTGTCATTACATGAACATTTACGTCATTTTCGTCCTTCCTAAACTTAATCTTGTCCAATTAGGGTTTCAAACCAATCTTGTGCATCCAATAGGTGTTTTTGTGTCATTGCATGAACATTTAGGTCATTTTCATCCTCCCTAAACTTAATCTTGTCCAATTAGGGTTTCTAACCAATCTTGTGCATCCAATAGCTATTTTTGAGTCATTGGATGACCATTTAGGTCTTTTTCGTCCTCCCTAGGCTTATGCTTGTCCAATTAGGGTTTCTAACCAATCTTGTGCATCCAATATGTGTTTTTGTGTCATTGGATGAACATTTAGGTCATTTTCGTCCACCCTACACTTAATCTTGTCCAATTAGGGTTTTTAACCAATCTTGTGCATCCAATAGGTGTTTTGTGTCATTGGATGAACATTTTGGTCATTTTCGTGCTACCTAAACTTAATCTTGTCCAATTAGGGTTTCTAACCAATCTTGTGCATCCAATAGGTGTTTTTGTGTCATTGGATGAACAATTAGGTCATTTTCGTCCTCCCTAGGCTAATTCTTGTCCAATTAGGGTTTCTAACCAATCTTGTGCATCCAATAGGTGTTTTGTCTCATTGGATGAACAGTTAGGTCATTTTCGTCCTCGCTAGGCTTATTCTTGTGTAATTAGGGTTTTTAACCAATCTTGTGCATCCAATAGGTTTTTTGTGTCATTGGATGAAGATTTAGGTCATTTTCGTCCTCCCTAAACTTAATCTTGTCCAATTAGGGTTTTTAACCAATCTTCTGCATCCAATAGGTGTTTTATGTCATTTCATGAACATTTACGTCATTTGCGTCCTCCTTAAACTTAATCTTGTCCAATTAGGGTTTCTAACCAATCTTGTGCATCCAATAGGTGTTTTTGTGTCATTGGATGAACAATTAGGTCATTTTCGTCCTCCCTAGGCTAATTCTTGTCCAATTAGGGTTTCTAACCAATCTTGTGCATCCAATAGGTGTTTTGTGTCATTGGATGAACAATTAGGTCATTTTCGTCCTCCCTAGGCTTATACTTGTCAAATTAGGGTTTCTAACCAATCTTGTGCGTCCAATAGGTGTTTTTGTGTCATTGGAAGAATATTTAGGTCATAATCGTCCTCCCTACACTTAATCTTGTCCAATTAGTGTTTTTAACCAATCTTTTGCATCCAATTGGTGTTTTGTGTCATTGGATGAATATTTATGTCATTTTCGTCCTCCCTACACTTAATCTTGTCCAATTAGGGTTTCTAACCAATCTTGTGCGTCCAATAGGTGTTTTTGTGTCATTGGAAGAACAATTAGGTGATTTTCGTCCTCCCTAAGCTAATTCTTGTCCAATTAGGGTTTCTAACCAATCTTGTGCAATCAATAGGTGTTTTTGTGTCATTGGATGAACATATAGGTCTTTTTCTTCCTCCCTAAACTTAATCTTGTCCAATTAGGGTTTCTAACCAATCTTGTGCATCCAATAGGTGTTTTTGTGTCATTGGATGAACAATTAGGTCATTTTCGTCCTCCCTAGGCTAATTCTTGTCCAATTAGGGTTTCTAACCAATCTTGTGCATCCAATAGGTGTTTTGTGTCATTGAATGAACAAGTAGGTCATTTTAGTCCTCCCTAGTCTTATTCTTGTCCAATTAGGGTTTTAAACCAATCTTGTGCATCCAATAGGTGTTTTGTATCATTGGATGATCATTTAGGTCTTTTTCGTCCTCCCTAAACTTAATGTTGTCCAATTAGGGTTTCTAACCAATCTTGTGCATCCAATAGGTGTTTTGTCTCATTGCATGAACAATTAGGTCATTTTCGTCCTTCCTAGGCTTATTCTTGTCCAATTAGTGCTTCTAACCAATCTTGTGCATCCAATAGGTGTTTTTGTGTCATTGGAAGAATATTTAGGTCATTTTCGTCCTCCCTAGGCTAATTCTTGTCCAATTAGGGTTTCTAACGAATCTTGTGCATCCAATAGGTGTTTTGTGTCATTGGATGAACAAGTAGGTCATTTTCGTCCTCCCTAGGCTTATTCTTGTCCAATTAGGGTTTTTAACCAATCTTGTGCATCCAATAGGTGTTTTGTGTCATTGGATGAACAATTAGGTCATTTTCGTCCTCCCTAGGCTTATTCTTGTCCAATTAGGGTTTTTAACCAATCTTGTGCATCCAATAGGTGTTTTTGTGTCATTGGATGAACAATTAGGTCATTTTCGTCCTCCCTAAACTTAATCTTGTCCAATTAGGGTTTCTAACCAATCTTGTGCATCCAATAGGTGTTTTTGTGTCATTGGATGAACAATTAGATCATTTTCGTCCTCCCTAGGCTAATTCTTGTCCAATTAGGGTTTTTAACCTATCTTGTGTCATTGGATGAACAATTATGTCATTTTCGTCCTCCCTAGGCTTATTCTTATCCAATTAGGATTTCTAACCAATCTTGTGCATCCAATAGGTGTTTTGTGTCATTGGATGAACAATATGGTCATTTTTGTCCTCCCTAGGCTAATTCTTTTCCAATTAGGGTTTTTAACCAATCTTGTGCATCTAATAGGTGTTTTGTGTCATTGGATGAACATTTTCGTCATTTTCGTCCTCCCTAAACTTAATCTTGTCCAATTAGGGTTTCAAACCAATCTTGTGCATCCAATAGGTGTTTTTGTGTCATTGGATGAACAATTAGGTCATTTTCGTCCTCCCTAAACTTAATCTTATCCAATTAGGGTTTCTAACCAATCTTGTGCATCCAATCGGTGTTTTTGTGTCATTGGAAGAATATTTAGGTCATTTTCGTCCTCTCTTCACTTAATCTTGTCCAATTAGGGTTTTTAACCAATCTTGTGCATCCAATTGGTGTTTTGTGTCATTGGATGAACATTTAGGTCCTTTTCGTCCTCACTAGGCAAATTCTTGTCCAATTAGGGTTTCTAACCAATCTTGTGCATCCAATAGGTGTTTTTGTGTCATTGGATGAACAATTAGGTCATTTTCGTCCTCCCTAGGCTAATTCTTGTCCAATTAGGGTTTCTAACCAATCTTGTGCATCTAATAGGTGTTTTGTGTCATTGGATGAACATTTACGTCATTTTCGTCCTCCCTAAACTTAATCTTGTCCAATTAGGGTTTCTAACCAATCTTGTGCATCCAATAGGTGTTTTTGTGTCATTGGATGAACAATTAGGTCATTTTTGTCCTCGCTAGGCAAATCCTTGTCCAATTAGGGTTTTTAACCAATCTTGTGCATCTAATAGGTGTTTGATGTCATTGGATGAACATTTAGGTCATTTTCGTCCTCCCTACACTTAATCTTGTCCAATTAGTGTTTTTAACCAATCTTGTGCATCTAATAGGTGTTTTGTGTCATTGGATGAACATTTACGTCATTTTCGTCCTCCCTAAACTTAATCTTGTCCAATTAGGGTTTCTAACCAATCTTGTGCATCCAATAGGTGTTTTTGTGTCATTGGATGAACAATTAGATCATTTTCGTCCTCGCTAGGCTAATTCTTGTCCAATTAGGGTTTATAACCAATCTTGTGCATCCAATAGGTGTTTTGTGTCATTGGATGAACATTTAGGTCATTTTCGTCCTCCCTACACTTAATCATGTCCAATTAGGTTTTTTAACGAATCTTGGGCATCCAATAGGTGTTTTGTGTCATTGGATGAACATTTAGGTAATTTTCGTCCTCCCTACACTTAATCTTGTCCAATTAGGGTTTTTAACCAATCTTGTGCACACAATAGGTGATTTGTGTCATTGGATGAAAAATTAGGTCATTTTTTTCCTCCCAAGGCTTATTCTTGTCCAATTAGGGTTTCTAACCAATCTTGTGCATCCAATAGGTGTTTTGTGTCATTGGATGAACAATTAGGTCATTTTTGTCCTCCCTAGGCTAATTCTTTTCCAATTAGGGTTTTTAACCAATCTTGTGCATCTAATAGGTGTTTTGTGTCATTGGATGAACATTTAGGTCATTTTCGTCCTCCCTACACTTAATCTTATCCAATTAGGGTTTCTAACCAATCTTGTGCATGCAATAGGTGTTTTGTGTCATTGGATGAACAATTAGGTCATTTTTGTCCTCCCTAGGCTAATTCTTTTCCAATTAGGGTTTTTAACCAATCTTGTGCATCTAATAGGTGTTTTGTGTCATTGGATGAACATTTTCGTCATTTTCGTCCTCCCTAAACTTAATCTTGTCCAATTAGGGTTTCTAACCAATCTTGTACATCCAATAGGTGTTTTTGTGTCATTGGATGAACAATTAGGTCATTTTCGTCCTCCCTAGGCTAATTCTTGTCCAATTATGGTTTCTAACCAATCTTGTGCATCCAATAGGTGTTTTGTGTCATTGTATGAACAATTAGGTCATTTTCGTCCTCCCTGGGCTTATTCTTGTTCAATTAGGGTTTCTAACGAATCTTGTGCATCCAATAGATGTTTTTGTGTCATTGGAAGATGATTTAGGTCATTTTCGTCCTCCCTACACTTAATCTTGTCCAATTAGGGTTTTTAACCAATCTTGTGCATCCAACAGGTGTTTTGTGTCATTGGATGAACAATTATGTCATTTTCGTCCTCCCTAGGCTTATTCTTGTCCAATTAAGTTTTTAACCAATCTTGTGCATCCAATAGGTGTTTTGTGTCATTTGATGAACATTTAGGTCCTTTTCGTCCTCCCTAGGCTAATTCTTGTCCAATTAGGGTTTCAAACCAATCTTGTGCATCCAATAGGTGTTTTTGTGTCATTGGATGAACAATTAGGTCATTTTCGTCCTCCGTAAACTTAATCTTATCCAATTAGGGTTTCTAACCAATCTTGTGCATCCAATCGGTGTTTTTGTGTCATTGGAAGAATATTTAGGTCATTTTCGTCCTCCCTTCACTTAATCTTGTCCAATTAGGGTTTTTAACCAATCTTGTGCATCCAATAGGTGTTTTTGTGTCATTGGATGAACAATTAGGTCATTTTTGTCCTCGCTAGGCTAATTCTTGTCCAATTAGGTTTTTTAACCAATCTTGTGCATCTAATAGGTGTTTTATGTCATTGGATGAACATTTAGGTCATTTTCGTCCTCCCTACACTTAATCTTGTCCAATTAGTGTTTTTAACCAATCTTGTGCATCTAATAGGTGTTTTGTGTCATTGGATGAACATTAACGTCATTTTCGTCCTCCCTAAACTTAATCTTGTCCAATTAGGGTTTCTAACCAATCTTGTGCATCCAATAGGTGTTTTTGTGTCATTGGATGAACAATTAGATCATTTTCGTCCTCGCTAGGCTAATTCTTGTCCAATTAGGGTTTATAACCAATCTTGTGCATCCAATAGGTGTTTTGTGTCATTGGATGAACATTTAGGTCATTTTCGTCCTCCCTACACTTAATCAAGTCCAATTAGGTTTTTTAACCAATCTTGTGCATCCCATAGGTTTTTTGTGCATTGGATGAACATTTAGGTAATTTTCGTCCTCCCTACACTTAATCTTGTCCAATTAGGGTTTTTAACCAATCTTGTGCACACAATAGGTGATTTGTGTCATTGGATGAAAAATTAGGTCATTTTTTTCCTCCCAAGGCTTATTCTTGTCCAATTAGGGTTTCTAACCAATCTTGTGCATCCAATAGGTGTTTTGTGTCATTGGATGAACAATTAGGTCATTTTTGTCCTCCCTAGGCTAATTCTTTTCCAATTAGGGTTTTTAACCAATCTTGTGCATCCAATAGGTGTTTTGTGTCATTGGATGAACATTTAGGTCATTTTCGTCCTCCCTACACTTAATCTTGTCCAGTTAGGGTTTTTAACACATCTTGTGCATCCAATAAGTGTGTTTGTGTCGTTGGATGAATTTTAGGTCATTTTCCACCTCCCTACACTTAATCTTGTACAATTAGGGTTTTTAACACATCTTGTGCATCCAATAGGTGTTTTGTGTCATTGGATGAACAATTAGGTCATTTTCGTCCTCCCTAGGCTAATTCTTTTCCAATTAGGGTTTTTAACCAATCTTGTGCATCCAATAGGTGTTTTGTGTCATTGGATGAACAATTAGGTCATTTTCGTCCTCCCTAGGCTAATTCTTGTCCAATTAGGGTTTTTAACCAATCTTGTGCATCCAATTGGTGTTTTGTGTCATTGGATGAACAATTAGGTCATTTTCGTCCTCCCTTGCCTTATTCTTGTCCAATTAGGGTTTTTAACCAATCTTGTGCATCCAATAGGTGTTTTTGTGTCATTGGATGAACATTTAGGTCATTTTCGTCCTCCCTAAACTTAATCTTGTCCAATTAGGGTTTCTAACCAATCTTGTGCATCCAATAGGTGTTTTTGTGTCATTCGATGAACATTTAGGTCATTTTCGTCCTCCCTAGGCTAATTCTTGTCCAATTAGGGTTTTTAACCAATCTTCTGCATACAATAGGTGTTTTGTGTCATTGCATGAACATTTACGTCATTTTCGTCCTCCCTAAACTTAATCTTGTCCAATTAGGGTTTCTAACCAATCTTGTGCATCCAATAGGTGTTTTTGTGTCATTGGATGAACAATTAGGTCATTTTCGTCCTCCCTAGGCTAATTCTTTTCCAATTAGGGATTTTAACCAATCTTGTGCATCCAATAGGTGTTTTGTGTCATTGGATGCACATTTAGGTCATTTTCGTCCTCCCTAAACTTAATCTTGTCCAATTAGGGTTTCTAACCAATCTTGTGCATCCAATAGGTGTTTTTGTGTCATTGGATGAACAATTAGGTCATTTTCATCCTCCCTAAACTTAATCTTGTCCCATTAGGGTTTTTAACCAATCTTCTGCATCCAATAGGTGTTTTGTGTCATTGCATGAACATTTACGTCATTTTCGTCCTCCCTAAACTTAATCTTGTCCAATTAGGGTTTCTAACCAATCTTGTGCATCCAATAGGTGTTTTTGTGTCATTGGATGAACAATTAGGTCATTTTCGTCCTCCCTAGGCTAATTCTTGTCCAATTAGGGTTTCTAACCAATCTTGTGCATCCAATAGGTGTTTTGTGTCATTGCATGAACATTTATGTCATTTCTGTCCTCCCTAAACTTAATCTTGTCCAATTAGGGTTTCTAACTAATCTTGTGCATCCAATAGGTGTTTTTGTGTCATTGGATGAACAATTAGGTCATTTTCGTCCTCCCTAGGCTAATTCTTGTCCAATTAGGGTTTCTAACCAATCTTGTGCATTCAATAGGTGTTTTGTGTCATTAGATGAACATTTAGGTCATTTTCGTCCTCCCTACACTTAATCTTGTCCAATTAGGGTTTTTAACCAATCTTGTGCATCCAATAGGTGTTTTTGTGTCATTGGATGAACAATTAGGTCATTTTCATCCTCCTTAGACTTAATCTTGTCCAATTAGGGTTTTTAACCAATCTTCTGCATCCAATAGGTGTTTTGTGTCATTGGATGAACATTTAGGTCATTTTCGTTCTCCTTACACTTAATCTTGTCCAATTTGGGTTTCTAACCAATCTTGTGCATCCAATAGGTGTTTTTGTGTCATTGGATGAACAATTAGGTCATTTTCGTCCTCCCTAGGCTAATTCTTGTCCAATTAGGGTTTTTAACCAATCTTGTGCATCCAATTGGTCTTTTGTGTCATTGGATGAACAATTAGGTCATTTTCGTCCTCCCTAGGCTAATTCTTGTCCAATTAGGGTTTTTAACCAATCTTGTGCATCCAATAGGTGTTTTGTGTCATTGGATGAACATTTTGGTCATTTTCGTCCTCCCTAAACTTAATCTTGTCCAATTAGGGTTTCTAACCAATCTTGTGCATCCAATAGGTGTTTTTGTGTCATTGGATGAACAATTAGGTCATTTTCGTCCTCCCTAGGCTTATTTTTGTCCAATTAGGGTGTCTAACCAATCTTGTGCATCCAATCGGTGTTTTTGTGTCATTGGAAGAATATTTAAGTCATTTTCGTCGTCCCTAGGCTAATTCTTGTCCAATTAAGTTTTTAACCAATTTTCTGCATCCAATAGGTGTTTTGTGTCATTGTATGAACAATTAGGTCATTTTCGTCCTCCCTAGGCTTATTCTTGTCCAATTAGGGTTTCTAACCAATCTTGTGCATCGAATAGATGTTTTTGTGTCATTGGAAGAAGATTTAGGACATTTTCGTTCTCCCTACACTTAATCTTGTCCAATTTGGGTTTTTAACCAATCTTGTGCATCCAATAGGTTTTTTGTGTCATTGGATGAACAATTAGGTCATTTTTGTCCTCCCTAGGCTAATTCTTGTCCAATTAGGGTTTTTAACCAATCTTGTGCATCTAATAGGTGTTTTATATCATTGGATGAACATTTAGGTCATTTTCGTCCTCCCTACACTTAATCTTGTCCAATTAGGGTTTTTAACCAATCTTGTGCATCTAATAGGTGTTTTGTGTCATTGGATGAACATTTACGTCATTTTCGTCCTCCCTAAACTTAATCTTGTTCAATTAGGGTTTCTAACCAATCTTGTGCATCCAATAGGTGTTTTTGTGTACTTGGATGAACAATTAGATCATTTTCGTCCTCGCTAGGCTAATTCTTGTCCAATTAGGTTTTTTAACCAATCTTGTGCATCCAATAGGTGTTTTGTGTCATTGGATGAACATTTAGGTCATTTTCTTCCTCCCTAAACTTAATCTTCTCCAATTAGGGTTTCTAACCAATCTTGTGCATCCAATAGGTGTTTTTGTGTCATTGGATGAACATTTAGGTCATTTTCGTCCTCCCTAGGCTTATGCTTATCCAATTAGGGTTTCTAACCAATCTTGTGCATCCAATAGGTGTTTTGTGTCATTGGATGAACAAGTAGGTCATTTTCGTCCTCTTTAGGCTTATTCTTGTCCAATTAGGGTTTCTAACCAATCTTGTGCATCCAATAGATGTTTTTGTGTCATTGCAAGAACATTTAGGTCATTTTCGTTCTCCCTACACTTAATCTTGTCCAATTAGGGTTTTTAACCAATCTTGTGCATCCAATAGGTTTTTTGTGTCATTGGATGAACATTTAGGTCATTTTCGTCCTCCCTACACTTAATCTTGTCCAATTAGGGTGTTTAACCAATCTTGTGCATCCAATAGGTGTTTTGTGTCATTGGATGAACATTTAGGTCATTTTCGTCCTCCCTAGGCTTATTCTTGTCCAATTAGGGTTTCTAACCAATCTTGTGCATCCAATCGGTGTTTTTGTGTCATTGGAAGAATATTTAGGTCATTTTCGTCCTCTTTTCACTTAATCTTGTCCAATTAGGTTTTTAACCAATCTTGTGCATCCAATAGGTGTTTTGAGTCATTGGATGAACAATTAGGTCATTTTCGTCCTCCCTAGGCTTATTTTTGTCCAATTAGGGGGTCTAACCAATCTTGTGCATCCAATCGGTGTTTTTGTGTCATTGGAAGAATATTTAGGTCATTTTCGTCCTCCCTTCACTTAATCTTGTCCAATTAGGGTTTTTAACCAATCTTGTGCATCCAATAGGTGTTTTTGTGTCATTGGATGAACAATTAGGTCATTGTCGTCCTCCCTAGGCTAATTCTTGTCCTATTAGGGTTTTTAACCAATCTTGTGCATCCAATAGGTGTTTTGTGTCATTGGATGAACATTTAGGTCATTTTCGTCCTCCCTAAACTTAGTCTTGTCCAATTAGGGTTTCTAACCAATCTTGTGCTTCCAATAGGTATTTTTGTGTCATTGGATAAACAATTAGGTCATTTTCGTCCTCTCTAGGCTAATTCTTGTCCAATTAGGGTTTTTAACTAATCTTGTGCATCTAATAGGTGTTTTATGTCATTGGATGAACATTTAGGTCATTTTCGTCCTCCCTACACTTAATCTTGTCCAATTAGGGTTTTTAACCAATCTTGTGCATCCAATAGGTGTTTTGTGTCATTGGATGAACAATTAGGTCATTTTCGTCCTCCTTAGGCTTATTCTTGTCCAATTAGGGTTTCTAACCAATCTTGTGCATCCAATCGGTGTTTTTGTGTCATTGGAAGAATATTTAGGTCATTTTCGTCCTCCTTTCACTTAATCTTGTGCAATTAGGTTTTTAACCAATCTTGTGCATCCAATAGGTGTTTTGAGTCATTGGATGAACAATTAGGTCATTTTCGTCCTCCCTAGGCTTATTTTTGTCCAATTAGGGTGTCTAACCAATCTTGTGCATCCAATCGGTGTTTTTGTGTCATTGGAAGAATATTTAGGTCATTTTCGTCCTCCCTTCACTTAATCTTGTCCAATTAGGGTTTTTAACCAATCTTGTGCATCCAATAGGTGTTTTTGTGTCATTGGATGAACAATTAGGTCATTGTCGTCCTCCCTAGGCTAATTCTTGTCCTATTAGGGTTTTTAACCAATCTTGTGCATCCAATAGGTGTTTTGTGTCATTGGAAGAACATTTAGGTCTTTTTCGTCCTCCCTAGGCTAATTCTTGTCCAATTAGGGTTTCAAACCAATCTTGTGCATCCAATAGGTGTTTTGTGTCATTGGATGAACAATTAGGTCATTTTCGTCCTCCCTAGGCTAATTCTTGTCCAATTAGGGTTTCTAACCAATCTTGTGCATCCAATAGGTGTTTTGTGTCATTGGATGAACAATTAGGTCATTTTTGTCCTCCCTAGGCTAATTCTTGTCCAATTAGGGTTTTTAACCAATCTTGTGCATCTAATAGGTGTTTTGTGTCATTGGATGAACATTTAGGTCATTTTCGTCCTCCCTACACTTAATCTTATCCAATTAGGGTTTCTAACCAATCTTGTGCATGCAATAGGTGTTTTGTGTCATTGGATGAACAATTAGGTCATTTTTGTCCTCCCTAGGCTAATTCTTTTCCAATTAGGGTTTTTAACCAATCTTGTGCATCTAATAGGTGTTTTGTGTCATTGGATGAACATTTTCGTCATTTTCGTCCTCCCTAAACTTAATCTTGTCCAATTAGGGTTTCTAACCAATCTTGTACATCCAATAGGTGTTTTTGTGTCATTGGATGAACAATTAGGTCATTTTCGTCCTCCCTAGGCTAATTCTTGTCCAATTATGGTTTCTAACCAATCTTGTGCATCCAATAGGTGTTTTGTGTCATTGTATGAACAATTAGGTCATTTTCGTCCTCCCTGGGCTTATTCTTGTTCAATTAGGGTTTCTAACGAATCTTGTGCATCCAATAGATGTTTTTGTGTCATTGGAAGATGATTTAGGTCATTTTCGTCCTCCCTACACTTAATCTTGTCCAATTAGGGTTTTTAACCAATCTTGTGCATCCAACAGGTGTTTTGTGTCATTGGATGAACAATTATGTCATTTTCGTCCTCCCAAGGCTTATTCTTGTCCAATTAAGTTTTTAACCAATCTTGTGCATCCAATAGGTGTTTTGTGTCATTTGATGAACATTTAGGTCCTTTTCGTCCTCCCTAGGCTAATTCTTGTCCAATTAGGGTTTCTAACCAATCTAGTGCATCCAATCGGTGTTTTTGTGTCATTGGAAGAATATTTAGGTCATTTTCGTCCTCCCTTCACTTAATCTTGTCCAATTAGGGTTTTTAACCAATCTTGTGCATCCAATAGGTGTTTTTGTGTCATTGGATGAACAATTAGGTCATTTTTGTCCTCGCTAGGCTAATTCTTGTCCAATTAGGGTTTTTAACCAATCTTGTGCATCTAATAGGTGTTTTATGTCATTGGATGAACATTTAGGTCATTTTCGTCCTCCCTACACTTAATCTTGTCCAATTAGTGTTTTTAACCAATCTTGTGCATCTAATAGGTGTTTTGTGTCATTGGATGAACATTTACGTCATTTTCGTCATCCCTAAACTTAATCTTGTCCAATTAGGGTTTCTAACCAATCTTGTGCATCCAATAGGTGTTTTTGTGTCATTGGATGAACAATTAGATCATTTTCGTACTCGCTAGGCTAATTCTTGTCCAATTAGGGTTTATAACCAATCTTGTGCATCCAATAGGTGTTTTGTGTCATTGGATGAACATTTAGGTCATTTTCGTCCTCCCTACACTTAATCATGTCCAATTAGGTTTTTTAACCAATCTTGTGCATCCAATAGGTGTTTTGTGCATTGGATGAACATTTAGGTAATTTTCGTCCTCCCTACACTTAATCTTGTCCAATTAGGGTTTTTAACCAATCTTGTGCACACAATAGGTGATTTGTGTCATTGGATGAAAAATTAGGTCATTTTTTTCCTCCCAAGGCTTATTCTTGTCCAATTAGGGTTTCTAACCAATCTTGTGCATCCAATAGGTGTTTTGTGTCATTGGATGAACAATTAGGTCATTTTTGTCCTCCCTAGACTAATTCTTTTCCAATTAGGGTTTTTAACCAATCTTGTGCATCTAATAGGTGTTTTGTGTCATTGGATGAACATTTAGGTCATTTTCGTCCTCCCTACACTTAATCTTATCCAATTAGGGTTTCTAACCAATCTTGTGCATGCAATAGGTGTTTTGTGTCATTGGATGAACAACTAGGTCATTTTTGTCCTCCCTAGGCTAATTCTTTTCCAATTAGGGTTTTTAACCAATCTTGTGCATCTAATAGGTGTTTTGTGTCATTGGATGAACATTTTCGTCATTTTCGTCCTCCCTAAACTTAATCTTGTCCAATTAGGGTTTCTAACCAATCTTGTGCATCCAATAGGTGTTTTTGTCTCATTGGATGAACCATTAGGTCATTTTCGTCCTCCCTAGGCTTATTCTTGTCCAATTATGGTTTCTAACCAATCTTGTGCATCCAATAGGTGTTTTGTGTCATTGGATGAACAATTAGGTCATTTTCGTCCTCCCTATACTAATTCTTGTCCAATTAGGGTTTTTAACCAATCTTGTGTCATTGGATGAACAATTAAGTCATTTTCGTCCTCCCTAGGCTTATTCTTGTCCAATTAGGGTTTCTAACCAATCTTGTGCATCCAATAGGTGTTTTGTGTCATTGGATGAAAAATTAGGTCATTTTTTTCCTCCCAAAGCTTATTCTTGTCCAATTAGGGTTTCTAACCAATCTTGTGCATCCAATCGGTGGTTTTGTGTCATTGGAAGAATATTTAGGTCATTTTCGTCCTCCCTTCACTTAATCTTATCCAATTAGGGTTTTTAACCAATCTTGTGCATCCAATAGGTGTTTTTGTGTCATTGGATGAACAATTAGGTCATTTTCGTCCTCCCTAAACTTATTCTTGTCCAATTAGGGTTTCTAACCAATCTTGTGCATCCAATAGGTGTTTTTGTGTCATTGGATGAACATTTAGGTCATTTTCGTCCTCCCTACACTGAATCTTGTCCAATTAGGGTTTTTAACCAATCTTGTGCATCCAATCGGTGTTTGTGTGTCATTGGATGAACAATTACGTCATTTTCGTCCTCCCTTCACTTAATCTTATCCAATTAGGGTTTCTAACAAATCTTGTGCATCCAATAGGTGTTTTTGTGTCATTGGATGATCAATTAGATCATTTTCGTCCTCCCTAGGCTAATTCTTGTCCAATTAGGGTTTTTAACCTATCTTGTGTCATTGGATGAACAATTATGTCATTTTCGTCCTCCCTAGGCTTATTCTTGTCCAATTAGGGTTTCTAACCAATCTTGTGCATCCAATAGGTGTTTTGTGTCATTGGATGAACAATTAGGTCATTTTTGTCCTCCCTAGGCTAATTCTTTTCCAATTAGGGTTTTTAACCAATCTTGTGCATCCAATTGGTGTTTTCTGTCATTGGATGAACATTTAGGTCCTTTTCGTCCTCACTAGGCTAATTCTTGTCCAATTAGGGTTTCTAACCAATCTTGTGCATCTAATAGGTGTTTTGTGTCATTGGATGAACATTTACGTCATTTTCGTCCTCCCTAAACTTAATCTTGTCCAATTAGGGTTTCTAACCAATCTTGTGCATCCAATAGGTGTTTTTGTGTCATTGGATGAACAATTAGATCATTTTCGTCCTCCCTAGGCTAATTCTTGTCCAATTAGGGTTTTTAACCTATCTTGTGTCATTGGATGAACAATTATGTCATTTTCGTCCTCCCTAGGCTTATTCTTGTCCAATTAGGGTTTCTAACCAATCTT
>JBBPBS010000598.1:4713-46426 GCA_037974835.1 Cicer judaicum
CATTTTCGTCCTCCCTAAACTTAATGTTGTCCAATTAGAGTTTTTAACCAATCTTGTGCATCCAATAGGTGTTTTGTATCATTGGATGAACATTTAGGTCATTTTCGTCCTCCCTAAACTTAATCTTGTCCAATTAGGGTTTTTAAGCAATCTTGTGCATCCAATAGGTGTTTTGTGTCATTGGATGAACATTTAGGTCATTTTCGTCCTCCCTACACTTTATCTTGTTCAATTAGGGTTTCTGACCAATCTTGTGCATCCGACAGGTGTTTTTGTCTCATTGGATGAACATTTAGGTCATTTCGTCCTCCTAAGGCTAATTCTTATCCAATTAGGGTTTTTAACCAATCTTGTTCATTCAATAGGTGTGTTGTGTCATTGGATGAATATTTAGGTCATTTTCGTCCTCCCTAAACTTAATCTTATCCAATTACGGTTTTTAACCAATCTTGTGCATCCAATAGGTGTTTTGTGTCATGGGATGAACATTTAGGTCATTTTCGTCCTCCCTACAGTTAATCTTATTCAATTAGGGTTTCTAACCAATCTTGTGCATCCGATAGGTGTTCTTGTGTCATTGGATGAACATTTAGGTCATTTTCGTCCTCCCTACACTTAATCTTGTCCAATTAGGGTTTTTAACCAATCTTGTTCATTCAATAGGTGTGTTGTGTCATTGGATGAATATTTAGGTCATTTTCGTCCTCCCTAAACTTAATCTTGTCCAATTAGGGTTTCTGACCAATCTTGTGCACCCGATAGGTGTTTTTGTGTCATTGGATGAACAATTAGGTCATTTTCGTCCTCCCTAGGCTAATTCTTGTCCAATTAGGGTTTTTAACCAATCTTGTGCATCCAATAGGTGTTTTGTGTCATTGGATGAACAATTAGGTCATTTTCGTCCGCCCTATGATAATTCTTGTCCAATTAGGGTTTTTAACCAATCTTGTGCATCCAATAGGTGTTTTGTGTCATTGGATGAACATTTAGGTCATTTTCGTCCTCCCTACACTTAATCTTGTCCAATTAGGGTTTTTAACCAATCTTGTGCATCCAATAGGTGTTTTGTGTCATTGAATGAATATTTAGGTCATTTTCGTCATCCCTACACTTAATCTTGTCTAATTAGGGTTTTTAACCAATCTTGTGCATCGAATAAGTGTTTTGTGTCATTGGATGAACATTTAGGTCATTTTCGTCCTCCCTACACTTTATCTTGTCCAATTATGGGTTTTAACCAATCTTGTGCATCCAATAGGTGTTTTGTGTCATTGGATGAATATTTAGGTCATTTTCGTCATCCCTACACTTAATCTTGTCCAATTAGGGTTTTTAACCAATCTTGTGCATCCAATAGGTGTTTTGCATCATTGGACGAATATTTACGTCATTTTCGTCCTCCCTAAACTTAACCTTGTCCAATTAGGGTTTCTATCCAATCTTGTGCATCCAATAGGTGTGTTTGTGTCATTGAATGAACAATTAGGTCATTTTCGTCCTCCCTAGGCTAATTCTTGTCCAATTAGGGTTTTTAACCAATCTCGTGCATCCAATAGGTGTTTTGTGTCATTGGATGAACATTTAGGTCATTTTCGTCCTCCCTACACTTAATCTTGTCCAATTAGGGTTTTTAACCAATCTTGTGCATCCAATAGGTGTTTTGTGTCATTGGATGAATATTTAGGTCATTTTCGTCATCCCTACACTTAATCTTGTCTAATTAGGGTTTTTAACCAATCTTCTGCATCCAATATGTGTTTTTTGTCATTGGATGAACATTTAGGTCATTTTCTTCCTCCCTACACTTTATCTTGTCCAATTAGGGTTTCTAACCAATCTTGTGCATCCAATAGGAGTTTTGTGTCATTGGATGAATATTTAGGTCATTTTCGTCATCCCTACACTTAATCTTGTCTAATTAGGGTTTTTAACCAATCTTGTGCATCCAATAAGTGTTTTGTGTCATTGGATGAACATTTAGGTCATTTTCGTCCTCCCTACACTTTATCTTGTCCAATTATGGGTTTTAACCAATCTTGTGCATCCAATAGGTGTTTTGTGTCATTGGATGAATATTTAGGTCATTTTCGTCATACCTACACTTAAACTTGTCCAATTAGGGTTTTTAACCAATCTTGTGCATCCAATAGGTGTTTTGCATCATTGGATGAATATTTACGTCATTTTCGTCCTCCCTAAACTTAACCTTGTCCAATTAGGGTTTCTATCCAATCTTGTGCATCCAATAGGTGTGTTTGTGTCATTGAATGAACAATTAGGTCATTTTCGTCCTCCCTAGGCTAATTCTTGTCCAATTAGGGTTTTTAACCAATCTTGTGCATCCAATAGGTGTTTTGTGTCATTGGATGATCATTTAGGTCATTTTCGTCCTCCCTACACTTTATCTTGTCCAATTAGGGTTTCTAACAATTCTTGTGCATCCAATTGGTGTTTTTGTGTCATTGGATGAACAATTAGGTCATTTTCGTCCTCCCTATGATAATTCTTGTCCAATTAGGGTTTTTAACCAATCTTGTGCATCGAATAGGTGTTTTGTGTCATTGGATGAACATTTAGGTCATTTTCGTCCTCCCTACACTTAATCTTGTCCAATTAGGGTTTTTAACCAATCTTGTGCATCCAATAGGTGTTTTGTGTCATTGAATGAATATTTAGGTCATTTTCGTCATCCCTACACTTAATCTTGTCTAATTAGGGTTTTTAACCAATCTTGTGCATCCAATAAGTGTTTTGTGTCATTGGATGAACATTTAGGTCATTTTCGTCCTCCCTACACTTTATCTTGTCCAATTAGGGTTTCTAACAATTCTTCTGCATCCAATTGGTGTTTTTGTGTCATTGGATGAACAATTAGGTCATTTTCGTCCTCCCTATGATAATTCTTGTCCAATTAGGGTTTTTAACCAATCTTGTGCATCCAATAGGTGTTTGGTGTCATTGGATGAACATTTAGGTCATTTTCGTCCTCCCTACACTTAATCTTGTCCAATTAGGGTTTTTAACCAATCTTGTGCATCCAATAGGTGTTTTGTGTCATTGGATGAATATTTAGGTCATTTTCGTCATCCCTACACTTAATCTTGTCTAATTAGGGTTTTTAACCAATCTTGTGCATCCAATAAGTGTTTTGTGTCATTGGATGAACATTTAGGTCATTTTCGTCCTCCCTACACTTTATCTTGTCCAATTAGGGTTTTTAACCAATCTTGTGCATCCAATAGGAGTTTTGTGTCATTGGATTGACACTTACGTCTTTTTCGTCCTCCCTAGGCTAATTCTTATCCAATTAGGGTTTTTAACCAATCTTGTGCATCCAATAGTTGTGTTTGTGTCGTTGGATGAACATTTAGGTCATTTTCGTCCTCCCAACACTTAATCTTGTCCAATTAGGTTTTTTAACCAATCTTGTGCAACCAATAGGTGTTTTGTGTCATTGGATGAATATTTAGGTCATTTTCGTCCTCCCTACACTTAATCTTGTCCAATTAGGGTTTTTGACCAATCTTGTGCATCCAATAAGTGTTTTGTGTCATTGGATGAACATTTAGGTCATTTTCGTCGTCCCTACACTTAATCTTGTCCAATTTCGGTTTTTAACCAATCTTGTGCATCCAATAGGTGTTTTGGGTCATTAGATGAACATTTAGGTCATTTTCGTCCTCCCTACATTTTATCTTGTCCAATTAGGGTTTCTAACCAATCTTGTTCATCCAGTTGGTGTTTTTGTGTCATTGGATGAGCAATTAGGTCATTTTCGTCCTCCCTAGGATAATTCTTGTCCAATTAGGGTTTTTAACCAATCTAGTGCATCCAATAGGTGTTTTGTGTCATTGGATGAACATTTAGGTCATTTTTGTCCTCCCTACACTTAATCTTGTCCAATTAGGGTTTTTAACCAATCTTGTGCATCCAATAGGTGTTTTGTGTCATTGGATGAACATTTAGGTCATTTTCGTCCTCCCTACACTTAATCTTGTCCAATTAGGGTTTTTAACCAATCTTGTGCATCCAATAGGTGTTTTGTGTCATTGGATGAATATTTAGGTCATTTTCGTAGTCCCTACACTTAATCTTGTCTAATTAGGGTTTTTAACCAATCTTGTGCATCCAATAGGTGTTTTGTGTCATTGGATGAACATTTAGGTCATTTTCGTCCTCCCTACACTTTACCTTGTCCAATTAGGCTTTGTAACCAATCTTGTGCATCCAATAGGAGTTTTGTGTCATTGGATTAACACTTAGGTCTTTTTCGTCCTCCTTAGGCTAATTCTTATCCAATTAGGGTTTTTAACCAATCTTGTGCATCCAATAGTTGTGTTTGTGTCGTTGGATGAACATTTAGGTCATTTCCGTCCTCCCAACACTTAAACTTGTCCAATTAGGTTTTTTAACCAATCTTGTGCATCCAATAGGTGTTTTGTGTCATTGGATGAACATTTAGGTCATTTTCGTCCTCCCTACACTTAATCTTGTCCAATTAGGGTTTTTAACCAATTTTGTGCATCCAATAAGTGTTTTGTGTCATTGGATGAACATTTAGGTCATTTTCGTCCTCCCTACACTTTATCTTGTCCAATTAGGGTTTCTAACCAATCTTGTGCATCCAATAGGTGTTTTGTATCATTGAACGAACATTTAGCACATTTTCGTCCTCGCTACACTTAATCTTGTCCAATTAGGGTTTCTAACCAATCTTGTGCATCCAATAGGTGTGTTTGTGTCATTGGCTGAACAATTAGGTCATTTTCGTCCTCCCTACACTTAATCTTGTCTAATTAGGGTTTTTAACCAATTTTGTGCATCCAATAAGTGTTTTGTGTCAATGGATGAACATTTAGGTCATTTTCGTCCTCCCTACACTTAATCTTGTCCAATTAGGGTTTTTAACCAATCTTGTGCATCCAATAAGTGTTTTGTGTCATTGGATGAACATTTAGGTCATTTTCGTCCTCCCTACACTTTATCTTGTCCAATTAGGGTTTCTAACCAATCTTGTGCATCCAATAGGTGTTTTGTATCAATGGACGAATATTTACGTCATTTTCGTCCTCCCTAAACTTAACCTTGTCCAATTAGGGTTTCTAACCAATCTTGTGCATCCAATAGGTGTGTTTGTGTCATTGGATGAACAATTAGGTCATTTTCGTCCTCCCTAGGATAATTCTTGTCCAATTAGGGTTTTTAACCAATCTTGTGCATCCAATAGGTGTTTTGTGTCATTGGATGAACATTTAGGTCATTTTCGTCCTCCCTACACTTAATCTTGTCCAATTAGGGTTTTTAACCAATCTTGTGCATCCAATAGGTGTTTTGTGTCATTGGATGAATATTTAGGTCATTTTCATCATCCCTACACTTAACCTTGTCTAATTAGGGTTTTTAACCAATCTTGTGTATCCAATTCGTGTTTTAGTGTAATTGGATGAACAATTAGATCATTTTCGTCCTCCCTAGGATAATTCTTGTCCAATTAGGGTTTTTAACCAATCTTGTGCATCCAATAGGTGTTTTGTGTCATTGGATGAACATTTAGGTCATTTTCGTCCTCCCTACACTTAATCTTGTCCAATTAGGGTTTTTAACCAATCTTGTGCATCCAATAGGTGTTTTGTGTCATTGGATGAATATTTATGTCATTTTCGTCATCCCTACACTTAATCTTGTCTAATTAGGGTTTTTAACCAATCTTGTGCATCCAATAGGTGTTTTGTGTCATTGGATGAACATTTAGGTCATTTTCGTCCTCCCTACACTTTATCTTGTCCAATTAGGGTTTCTAACCAATCTTGTGCATCCAATAGGTGTTTTGTATCATTGGACGAATATTTACGTCATTTTCGTCCTCCCTAAACTTAACCTTGTCCAATTAGGGTTTCTATCCAATCTTGTGCATCCAATAGGTGTGTTTGTGTCATTGAATGAACAATTAGGTCATTTTCGTCCTCCCTAGGCTAATTCTTGTCCAATTAGGGTTTTTAACCAATCTTGTGCATCCAATAGGTGTTTTGTGTCATTGGATGATCATTTAGGTCATTTTCGTCCTCCCTACACTTTATCTTGTCCAATTATGGGTTTTAACCAATCTTGTGCATCCAATAGGTGTTTTGTGTCATTGGATGAATATTTAGGTCATTTTCGTCATCCCTACACTTAATCTTGTCCAATTAGGGTTTTTAACCAATCTTGTGCATCCAATAGGTGTTTTGTATCATTGGACGAATATTTACGTCATTTTCGTCCTCCCTAAACTTAACCTTGTCCAATTAGGATTTCTATCCAATCTTGTGCATCCAATAGGTGTGTTTGTGTCATTGGATGAACAATTAGGTCATTTTCGTCCTCCCTAGGCTAATTCTTGTCCAATTAGGGTTTTTAACCAATCTTGTGCATCCAATAGGTGTTTTGTGTCATTGGATGATCATTTAGGTCATTTTCGTCCTCCCGACACTTTATCTTGTCAAATTACGGTTTCTAACCAATCTTGTGCATCCAATAGGTGTTTTGTGTCATTGGATGAACAATTAGATCATTTTCGTCCTCCCTAGGATAATTCTTGTCCAATTAGGGTTTTTAACCAATCTTGTGCATCCAATAGGTGTTTTGTATCATTGGACGAATATTTACGTCATTTTCGTCCTTTCTAAACTTAACCTTGTCCAATTAGGGTTTCTATCCAATCTTGTGCATCCAATAGGTGTGTTTGTGTCATTGGATGAACAATTAGGTCATTTTCGTCCTCCCTAGGCTAATTCTTGTCCAATTAGGGTTTTTAACCAATCTTGTGCATCCAATAGGTGTTTTGTGTCATTGGATGATCATTTAGGTCATTTTCGTCCTCCCGACACTTTATCTTGTCAAATTACGGTTTCTAACCAATCTTGTGCATCCAATAGGTGTTTTGTGTCATTGGATGAACAATTAGGTCATTTTCGTCCTCCCTAGGATAATTCTTGTCCAATTAGGGTTTTTAACCAATCTTGTGCATCCAATAGGTGTTTTGTATCATTGGACGAATATTTACGTCATTTTCGTTCTCCCTACACTTAATCTTGTCTAATTTGGGTTTTTAACCAATCTTATGCATCCAATAGGTGTTTTGGGTCATTGGATGAACATTTAGGTCATTTTCGTCCTCCCTACACTTTATCTTGTCCAATTAGGGTTTCTAACAATTCTTGTGCATCCAATTGGTGTTTTTGTGTCATTGGATGAACAATTAGGTCATTTTCGTCCTCCCTATTATAATTCTTGTCCAATTAGGGTTTTTAACCAATCTTGTGCATCCAATAGGTGTTTTGTGTCATTGGATGAACATTTAGGTCATTTTCGTCCTCCCTACATTTAATCTTGTCCAATTAGGGTTTCTAACCAATCTTGTGCATCCAATAGGAGTTTTGTGTCATTGGATTGACACTTAGGTCTTTTTCGTCCTCCCTAGGCTAATTCTTATCCAATTAGGGTTTTTAACCAATCTAGTTCATCCAATAGTTGTGTTTGTGTCGTTGGATGAACATTTAGGTCATTTCCGTCCTCCCAACACTTAATCTTGTCCAATTAGGTTTTTTAACCAATCTTGTGCATCCAATAGGTGTTTTGTGTCATTGGATGAATATTTAGGTCATTTTCATCCTCCCTACACTTAATCTTGTCTAATTAGGGTTTTTAACCAATCTTGTGCATCCAATAAGTGTTTTGTGTCATTGGATGAACATTTAGGTCATTTTCTTCCTCCCTACACTTTATCTTGTCCAATTAGGGTTTCTAACTAATCTTGTGCATCCAATAGGTGTTTTGTATCATTGGACGAATATTTACGTCATTTTCGTTCTCCCTACACTTAATCTTGTCCAATTTGGGTTTTTAACCAATCTTATGCATCCAATAGGTGTTTTGGGTCATTGGATGAACATTTAGGTCATTTTCGTCCTCCCTACACTTTATCTTGTCCAATTAGGGTTTCTAACAATTCTTGTGCATCCAATTGGTGTTTTTGTGTCATTGGATGAACAATTAGGTCATTTTCGTCCTCCCTATTATAATTCTTGTCCAATTAGGGTTTTTAACCAATCTTGTGCATCCAATAGGTGTTTTGTGTCATTGGATGCACATTTAGGTCATTTTCGTCCTCCCTACACTTAATCTTGTCCAATTAGGGTTTTTAACCAATCTTGTGCATCCAATAGGTGTTTTGTATCATTGGACGAATATTTACGTCATTTTCGTTCTCCCTACACTTAATCTTGTCCAATTTGGGTTTTTAACCAATCTTATGCATCCAATAGGTGTTTTGGGTCATTGGATGAACATTTAGGTCATTTTCGTCCTCCCTACACTTTATCTTGTCCAATTAGGGTTTCTAACAATTCTTGTGCATCCAATTGGTGTTTTTGTGTCATTGGATGAACAATTAGGTCATTTTCGTCCTCCCTATGATAATTCTTGTCCAATTAGGGTTTTTAACCAATCTTGTGCATCCAATAAGTGTTTTGTGTCATTGGATGAACATTTAGGTCATTTTCGTCCTCCCTACACTTTATCTTGTCCAATTAGGATTTCTAACCAATCTTGTGCATCCAATAGGTGTTTTGTATCATTGGACGAATATTTACGTCATTTTCGTCCTCCCTAAACTTAACCTTGTCCAATTAGGGTTTCTAACCAATCTTGTGCATCCAATAGGTGTGTTTGTGTCATTGGATGAACAATTAGGTCATTTTCGTCCTCCCTAGGATAATTCTTGTCCAATTAGGGTTTTTAACCAATCTTGTGCATCCAATAGGTGTTTTGTGTCATTGGATGAACATTTAGGTCATTTTCGTCCTTCCTACACTTAATCTTGTCCAATTAGGGTTTTTAACCAAACTTGTGCAGCCAATAGGTGTTTTGTGTCATTGGATGAATATTTAGGTCATTTTCGTCATCCCTACACTTAATCTTGTCTAATTAGGGTTTTTATCCAATCTTGTGTATCCAATTGGTGTTTTTGTGTAATTGGATGAACAATTAGATCATTTTCGTCCTCCCTAGGATAATTCTTGTCCAATTAGGGTTTTTAACCAATCTTGTGCATCCAATAGGTGTTTTGTATCATTGGACGAATATTTACGTCATTTTCGTCCTCCCTAAACTTAACCTTGTCCAATTAGGGTTTCTATCCAATCTTGTGCATCCAATAGGTGTGTTTGTGTCATTGGATGAACAATTAGGTCTATTTCGTCCTCCCTAGGCTATTTCTTGTCCAATTAGGGTTTTTAACCAATCTTGTGCATCCAATAGGTGTTTTGTGTCATTGGATGATCATTTAGGTCATTTTCGTCCTCCCGACACTTTATCTTGTCAAATTACGGTTTCTAACCAATCTTGTGCATCCAGTTGGTGTTTTTGTGTCATTGGATGAACAATTAGGTCATTTTCATCCTCCCTATTATAATTCTTGTCCAATTAGGGTTTTTAACCAATCTTGTGCATCCAATAGGTGTTTTGTGTCATTGGATGAACATTTAGGTCATTTTCGTCCTCCCTACACTTAATCTTGTCCAATTAGGGTTTTTAACCAATCTTGTGCATCCAATAGGTGTTTTGTGTCATTGGATGAATATTTAGGTCATTTTCGTCATCCCTACACTTAATCTTGTCTAATTAGGGTTTTTAACCAATCTTGTGCATCCAATAAGTGTTTTGTGTCATTGGATGAACATTTAGGTCATTTTCGTCCTCCCTACACTTTATCTTGTCCAATTAGGGTTTCTAACCAATCTTGTGTATCCAATAGGAGTTTTGTGTCATTGGATTGACACTTACGTCTTTTTCGTCCTCCCTAGGCTAATTCTTATCCAATTAGGGTTTTTAACCAATCTTGTGCATCCAATAGTTGTGTTTGTGTCGTTGGATGAACATTTAGGTCATTTTCGTCCTCCCAACACTTAATCTTGTCCAATTAGGTTTTTTAACCAATCTTGTGCAACCAATAGGTGTTTTGTGTCATTGGATGAATATTTAGGTCATTTTCGTCCTCCCTACACTTAATCTTGTCCAATTAGGGTTTTTGACCAATCTTGTGCATCCAATAGGTGTTTTGTGTCATTGGATGAACATTTAGGTCATTTTCGTCGTCCCTACACTTAATCTTGTCCAATTTGGGTTTTTAACCAATCTTGTGCATCCAATAGGTGTTTTGGGTCATTAGATGAACATTTAGGTCATTCTCGTCCTCCCTACATTTTATCTTGTCCAATTAGGGTTTCTAACCAATCTTGTTCATCCAGTTGCTGTTTTTGTGTCATTGGATGAGCAATTAGGTCATTTTCGTCCTCACTAGGATAATTCTTGTCCAATTAGGGTTTTTAACCAATCTAGTGGATCCAATAGGTGTTTTGTGTCATTGGATGAACATTTAGGTCATTTTTGTCCTCCCTACACTTAATCTTGTCCAATTAGGGTTTTTAACCAATCTTGTGCATCCAATAAGTGTTTTGTGTCATTGGATGAACATTTAGGTCATTTTCGTCCTCCCTACACTTTATCTTGTCCAATTAGGGTTTCTAACCAATCTTGTGCATCCAATAGGTGTTTTGTATCATTGAACGAACATTTAGCACATTTTCGTCCTCGCTACACTTAATCTTGTCCAATTAGGGTTTCTAACCAATCTTGTGCATCCAATAGGTGTGTTTGTGTCATTGGATGAACAATTAGGTCATTTTCGTCCTCCCTAGGATAATTCTTGTCCAATTAGGGTTTTTAACCAATCTTGTGCATCCAATAGGTGTTTTGTATCATTGGACGAATATTTACGTCATTTTCGTTCTCCCTACACTTAATCTTGTCCAATTTGGGTTTTTAACCAATCTTATGCATCCAATAGGTGTTTTGGGTCATTGTATGAACATTTAGGTCATTTTCGTCCTCCCTACACTTTATCTTGTCCAATTAGGGTTTCTAACAATTCTTGTGCATCCAATTGGTGTTTTTGTGTCATTGGATGAACAATTAGGTCATTTTCGTCCTCCCTATTATAATTCTTGTCCAATTAGGGTTTTTAACCAATCTTGTGCATCCAATACGTGTTTTGTGTCATTGGATGAACATTTAGATCATTTTCGTCCTCCCTACACTTAATCTTGTCCAATTAGGGTTTTTAACCAATCTTGTGCATCCAATAGGTGTTTTGTGTCATTGGATGAATATTTAGGTCATTTTCGTCATCCCTACACTTAATCTTGTCTAATTAGGGTTTTTAACCAATCTTGTGCATCCAATAAGTGTTTTGTGTCATTGGATGAACATTTAGGTCATTTTCGTCCTCCCTACACTTTATCTTGTCCAATTAGGGTTTCTAACCAATCTTGTGCATCCAATAGGAGTTTTGTGTCATTGGATTGACACTTACGTCTTTTTCGTCCTCCCTAGGCTAATTCTTATCCAATTAGGGTTTTTAACCAATCTTGTGCATCCAATAGTTGTGTTTGTGTCGTTGGATGAACATTTAGGTCATTTTCGTCCTCCCAACACTTAATCTTGTCCAATTAGGTTTTTTAACCAATCTTGTGCAACCAATAGGTGTTTTGTGTCATTGGATGAATATTTAGGTCATTTTCGTCCTCCCTACACTTAATCTTGTCCAATTAGGGTTTTTGACCAATCTTGTGCATCCAATAGGTGTTTTGTGTCATTGGATGAACATTTAGGTCATTTTCGTCGTCCCTACACTTAATCTTGTCCAATTAGGGTTTTTAACCAATCTAGTGCATCCAATAGGTGTTTTGTGTCATTGGATGAACATTTAGGTCATTTTCGTCCTCCCTACACTTAATCTTGTCCAATTATGGTTTTTAACCAATCTTGTGCATCCAATAAGTGTTTTGTGTCATTGGATGAATATTTAGGTCATTTTCGTCATCCCTACACTTAATCTTGTCTAATAGGGTTTTTAACCAATCTTGTGCATCCAATAAGTGTTTTGTGTCATTGGATGAACATTTAGGTCATTTTCGTCCTCCCTACACTTTATCTTGTCCAATTAGGGTTTCTAACCAATCTTGTGCATCCAATAGGTGTTTTGTATCATTGGACGAATATTTACGTCATTTTCGTCCTCCCTAAACTTAACCTTGTCCAATTAGGGTTTCTATCCAATCTTGTGCATCCAATAGGTGTGTTTGTGTCATTGAATGAACAATTAGGTCATTTTCATCCTCCCTAGGCTAATTCTTGTCCAATTAGGGTTTTTAACCAATCTTGTGCATCCAATAGGAGTTTTGTGTCATTGGATGAACATTTAGGTCATTTTCGTCCTCCCTACACTTAATCTCTTCCAATTAGGGTATTTAACCAATCTTGTGCATCCAATAGGTGTTTTGTGTCATTGGATGAATATTTAGGTCATTTTCGTCATCCCTACACTTAATCTTGTCTAATTAGGGTTTTTAACCAATCTTGTGTATCCAATTGGTGTTTTTGTGTAATTGGATGAACAATGAGATCATTTTCGTCCTCCCTAGGATAATTCTTGTCCAATTAGGGTTTTTAACCAATCTTGTGCATCCAATAGGTGTTTTGTATCATTGGACGAATATTTACGTCATTTTCGTCCTCCCTAAACTTAACCTTATCCAATTAGGGTTTCTATCCAATCTTGTGCATCCAATAGGTGAGTTTGTGTCATTGGATGAACAATTAGGTCATTTTCGTCCTCCCTAGGCTAATTCTTGTCCAATTAGGGTTTTTAACCAATCTTGTGCATCCAATAGGTGTTTTGTGTCATTGGATGATCATTTAGGTCATTTTCGTCCTCCCGACATTTTATCTTGTCAAATTACGGTTTCTAACCAATCTTGTGCATCCAGTTGGTGTTTTTGTGTAATTGGATGAACAATTAGGTCATTTTCGTCCTCCCTAGGATAATTCTTGTCCAATTAGTGTTTTTAACCAATCTTGTGCATCCAATAGGTGTTTTGTATCATTGGACGAATATTTACGTCATTTTCGTCCTCCCTAAACTTAACCTTATCCAATTAGGGTTTCTATCCAATCTTGTGCATCCAATAGGTGAGTTTGTGTCATTGGATGAACAATTAGGTCATTTTCGTCCTCCCTAGGCTAATTCTTGTCCAATTAGGGTTTTTAACCAATCTTGTGCATCCAATAGGTGTTTTGTGTCATTGGATGATCATTTAGGTCATTTTCGTCCTCCCGACATTTTATCTTGTCAAATTACGGTTTCTAACCAATCTTGTGCATCCAGTTGGTGTTTTTGTGTAATTGGATGAACAATTAGGTCATTTTCGTCCTCCCTAGGATAATTCTTGTCCAATTAGGGTTTTTAACCAATCTTGTGCATCCAATAGGTGTTTTGTATCATTGGACGAATATTTACGTCATTTTCGTTCTCCCTACACTTAATCTTGTCCAATTTGGGTTTTTAACCAATCTTATGCATCCAATAGGTGTTTTGGGTCATTGGATGAACATTTAGGTCATTTTCGTCCTCCCTACACTTTATCTTGTCCAATTAGGGTTTCTTACAATTCTTGTGCATCCAATTGGTGTTTTTGTGTCATTGGATGAACAATTAGGTCATTTTCGTCCTCCCTATTATAATTCTTGTCCAATTAGGGTTTTTAACCAATCTTGTGCATCCAATAGGTGTTTTGTGTCATTGGATGCACATTTAGGTCATTTTCGTCCTCCCTACACTTAATCTTGTCCAATTAGGGTTTTTAACCAATCTTGTGCATCCAATAGGTGTTTTGTGTCATTGGATGAATATTTAGGTCATTTTCGTCATCCCTACACTTAACCTTGTCTAATTAGGGTTTTTAACCAATCTTGTGTATCCAATTGGTGTTTTTGTGTAATTGGATGAACAATTAGATCATTTTCGTCCTCCATAGGATAATTCTTGTCTAATTAGGCTTTTTAACCAATCTTGTGCATCCAATAGGTGTTTTGTGTCATTGGATGAACATTTAGGTCATTTTCGTCCTCCCTACACTTAATCTTGTCCAATTAGGGTTTTTAACCAATCTTGTGCATCCAATAGGTGTTTTGTGTCATTGAATGAATATTTAGGTCATTTTCGTCATCCCTACACTTAATCTTGTCTAATTAGGGTTTTTAACCAATCTTGTGCATCCAATAAGTGTTTTGTGTCATTGGATGATCATTTAGGTCATTTTCGTCCTCCCTACACTTTATCTTGTCCAATTAGGGTTTCTAACAATTCTTGTGCATCCAATTGGTGTTTTTGTGTCATTGGATGAACAATTAGGTCATTTTCGTCCTCCCTATGATAATTCTTGTCCAATTAGGGTTTTTAACCAATCTTGTGCATCGAATAGGTGTTTTGTGTCATTGGATGAACATTTAGGTCATTTTCGTCCTCCCTACACTTAATCTTGTCCAATTAGGGTTTTTAACCAATCTTGTGCATCCAATAGGTGTTTTGTGTCATTGAATGAATATTTAGGTCATTTTCGTCATCCCTACACTTAATCTTGTCTAATTAGGGTTTTTAACCAATCTTGTGCATCCAATAAGTGTTTTGTGTCATTGGATGAACATTTAGGTCATTTTCGTCCTCCCTACACTTTATCTTGTCCAATTAGGGTTTCTAACAATTCTTCTGCATCCAATTGGTGTTTTTGTGTCATTGGATGAACAATTAGGTCATTTTCGTCCTCCCTATGATAATTCTTGTCCAATTAGGGTTTTTAACCAATCTTGTGCATCCAATAGGTGTTTGGTGTCATTGGATGAACATTTAGGTCATTTTCGTCCTCCCTACACTTAATCTTGTCCAATTAGGGTTTTTAACCAATCTTGTGCATCCAATAGGTGTTTTGTGTCATTGGATGAATATTTAGGTCATTTTCGTCATCCCTACACTTAATCTTGTCTAATTAGGGTTTTTAACCAATCTTGTGCATCCAATAAGTGTTTTGTGTCATTGGATGAACATTTAGGTCATTTTCTTCCTCCCTACACTTTATCTTGTCCAATTAGGGTTTCTAACTAATCTTGTGCATCCAATAGGTGTTTTGTATCATTGGACGAATATTTACGTCATTTTCGTTCTCCCTACACTTAATCTTGTCCAATTTGGGTTTTTAACCAATCTTATGCATCCAATAGGTGTTTTGGGTCATTGGATGAACATTTAGGTCATTTTCGTCCTCCCTACACTTTATCTTGTCCAATTAGGGTTTCTAACAATTCTTGTGCATCCAATTGGTGTTTTTGTGTCATTGGATGAACAATTAGGTCATTTTCGTCCTCCCTATTATAATTCTTGTCCAATTAGGGTTTTTAACCAATCTTGTGCATCCAATAGGTGTTTTGTGTCATTGGATGAACATTTAGGTCATTTTCGCTCTCCTACACTTTATCTTGTCCAATTAGGGTTTCTAACCAATCTTGTGCATCCAATTGGTGTTTTTGTGTCATTGGATGAACAATTAGGTCATTTTCGTCCTCCCTATGATAATTCTTGTCCAATTAGGGTTTTTAACCAATCTTGTGCATCCAATAGGTGTTTTGTGTCATTGGATGAACATTTAGGTCATTTTCGTCCTCCCTACACTTAATCTTGTTCAATTAGGGTCTCTAACCAATCTTGTGCATCCGACAGGTGTTTTTGTGTCATTGGATGAACAATTAGGTCATTTTCGTCCTCCCTAGGCTAATTCTTGTCCAATTAGGGTTTTTAACCAATCTTGTGCATCCAATAGGTGTTTTGTGTCATTGGATGAACATTTAGGTCATTTTCGTTCTCCCTAAACTTAATCTTGTCCAATTAGGGTTTCTGACCAATCTTGTGCATCCAATAGGTGTTTTTGTGTCATTGGATGAACAATTAGATCATTTTCGTCCTCCGTAGGCAAATTCTTGTCCAATTAGGGTTTTTAACCAATCTTGTGCATCCAATAGGTGTTTTGTGTCATTGGATGAACATTTAGGTCATTTTCGTCCTCCCTACACTTAATCTTGTCCAATTAGGGTTCTTAACCAATCTTGTGCATCCAATAGGTGTTTTGTGTCATTGGATGAACATTTAGGTCAGTTTCGTCCTCCCTACACTGAATCTTGTGCAATTAGGGTTTTTAACCAATCTTCCCTACACTTAATCTTGTCCAATTAGGGTTCTTAACCAATCTTGTGCATCCAATAGGTGTTTTGTGTCATTGGATGAACATTTAGGTCATTTTCGTCCTCCCTACACTTAATCTTGTCCAATTAGGGTTTTTAACCAATCTTGTGCATCCAATAGGTGTTTTTGTGTCATTGGATGAACATTTAGGTCATTTTCGTTCTCCCTAAACTTAATCTTGTCCAATTAGGGTTTCTAACCAATCTTGTGCATCCAATAGGTGTTTTTGTGTCATTGGATGAACAATTAGGTCATTTTCGTCCTCCCTAGGCTAATTCTTGTCCAATTAATGTTTCTAACCAATCTTGTGCATCCAATAGGTGTTTTGTGTCATTGGATGAACAATTAGGTCATTTTCGTCCTCCCTAGGCTAATTCTTGTCCAATTAGGGTTTTTAACCAATCTTGTGCATCCAATAGGTGTTTTGTGTCATTGGATGAACATTTAGGTCATTTTCGTCCTCCCTACACTTAATCTTGTCCAATTAGGGTTTTTAACCAATCTTGTGCATCCAATAGGTGTTTTTGTGTCATTGGATGAACAATTAGGTCATTTTCGTCCTCCCTAGGCTAATTCTTGTCCAATTAATGTTTCTAACCAATCTTGTGCATCCAATAGGTGTTTTGTGTCATTGGATGAACAATTAGGTCATTTTCGTCCTCCCTAGGCTAATTCTTGTCCAATTAGGGTTTTTAACCAATCTTGTGCATCCAATAGGTGTTTTGTGTCATTGGATGAACATTTAGGTCATTTTCGTCCTCCCTACACTTAATCTTGTCCAATTAGGGTTTCTAACCAATCTTGTGCATCCAATTGTTGTTTTTGTCTCATTGGATGAACATTGATGTCGTTTTCGTCATCCCTACACTTAATCTCTTCCAATTAGGGTTTCTAACCAATCTTGTGCATCCAATAGGTGTTTTTGTGTCATTGGATGAACAATTAGGTCATTTTCGTCCTCCCTAGGCTAATTCTTGTCCAATTAGGGTTTTTAACCAATCTTGTGCATCCAATAGGTGTTTTTGTGTCATTGGATGAACATTTAGGTCATTTTCATCCTCCCTAGGCTTATGCTTGTCCAATTAGGGTTTCTAACAAATCTTGTGCATCCAATAGTTGTGTTTATGTCATTGGACGAATATTTACGTCATTTTCGTTCTCCCTACACTTAATCTTGTCCAATTTGGGTTTTTAACCAATCTTATGCATCCAATAGGTGTTTTGGGTCATTGGATGAACATTTAGGTCATTTTCGTCCTCCCTACACTTTATCTTGTCCAATTAGGGTTTCTAACAATTCTTGTGCATCCAATTGGTGTTTTTGTGTCATTGGATGAACAATTAGGTCATTTTCGTCCTCCCTATGATAATTCTTGTCCAATTAGGGTTTTTAACCAATCTTGTGCATCCAATAAGTGTTTTGTGTCATTGGATGAACATTTAGGTCATTTTCGTCCTCCCTACACTTTATCTTGTCCAATTAGGATTTCTAACCAATCTTGTGCATCCAATAGGTGTTTTGTATCATTGGACGAATATTTACGTCATTTTCGTCCTCCCTAAACTTAACCTTGTCCAATTAGGGTTTCTAACCAATCTTGTGCATCCAATAGGTGTGTTTGTGTCATTGGATGAACAATTAGGTCATTTTCGTCCTCCCTAGGATAATTCTTGTCCAATTAGGGTTTTTAACCAATCTTGTGCATCCAATAGGTGTTTTGTGTCATTGGATGAACATTTAGGTCATTTTCGTCCTGCCTACACTTAATCTTGTCCAATTAGGGTTTTTAACCAAACTTGTGCATCCAATAGGTGTTTTGTGTCATTGGATGAATATTTAGGTCATTTTCGTCATCCCTACACTTAATCTTGTCTAATTAGGGTTTTTAACCAATCTTGTGTATCCAGTTGGTGTTTTTGTGTAATTGGATGAACAATTAGATCATTTTCGTCCTCCCTAGGATAATTCTTGTCCAATTAGGGTTTTTAACCAATCTTGTGCATCCAATAGGTGTTTTGTATCATTGGACGAATATTTACGTCATTTTCGTCCTCCCTAAACTTAACCTTGTCCAATTAGGGTTTCTATCCAATCTTGTGCATCCAATAGGTGTGTTTGTGTCATTGGATGAACAATTAGGTCTATTTCGTCCTCCCTAGGCTAATTCTTGTCCAATTAGGGTTTTTAACCAATCTTGTGCATCCAATAGGTGTTTTGTGTCATTGGATGATCATTTAGGTCATTTTCGTCCTCCCGACACTTTATCTTGTCAAATTACGGTTTCTAACCAATCTTGTGCATCCAGTTGGTGTTTTTGTGTAATTGGATGAACAATTAGGTCATTTTCGTCCTCCCTAGGATAATTCTTGTCCAATTAGGGTTTTTAACCAATCTTGTGCATCCAATAGGTGTGTTTGTGTCATTGGATGAACAATTAGGTCATTTTTGTCTTCCCTAGGCTAATTCTTGTCGAATTAGGGTTTTTAACCAATCTTGTGCATCCAATAGGTGTTTTGTATCATTGGACGAATATTTACGTCATTTTCGTCCTCCCTAAACTTAACCTTGTCCAATTAGGGTTTCTAACCAATCTTGTGCATCCAATAGGTGTGTTTGTGTCATTGGATGAACAATTAGGTCATTTTCGTCCTCCCTAGGATAATTCTTGTCCAATTAGGGTTTTTAACCAATCTTGTGCATCCAATAGGTGTTTTGTGTCATTGGATGAACATTTAGGTCATTTTCGTCCTCCCTACACTTAATCTTGTCCAATTAGGGTTTTTAACCAATCTTGTGCATCCAATAGGGGTTTTGTGTCATTGGATGAATATTTAGGTCATTTTCATCATCCCTACACTTAACCTTGTCTAATTAGGGTTTTTAACCAATCTTGTGTATCCAATTGGTGTTTTAGTGTAATTGGATGAACAATTAGATCATTTTCGTCCTCCCTAGGATAATTCTTGTCCAATTAGGGTTTTTAACCAATCTTGTGCATCCAATAGGTGTTTTGTGTCATTGGATGAACATTTAGGTCATTTTCGTCCTCCCTACACTTAATCTTGTCCAATTAGGGTTTTTAACCAATCTTGTGCATCCAATAGGTGTTTTGTGTCATTGAATGAATATTTAGGTCATTTTCGTCATCCCTACACTTAATCTTGTCTAATTAGGGTTTTTAACCAATCTTGTGCATCCAATAAGTGTTTTGTGTCATTGGATGAACATTTAGGTCATTTTCGTCCTCCCTACACTTTATCTTGTCCAATTAGGGTTTCTAACAATTCTTGTGCATCCAATTGGTGTTTTTGTATCATTGGATGAACAATTAGGTCATTTTCGTCCTCCCTATGATAATTCTTGTCCAATTAGGGTTTTTAACCAATCTTGTGCATCCAATAGGTGTTTTGTGTCATTGGATGAACATTTAGGTCATTTTCGTCCTCCCTACACTTAATCTTGTCCAATTAGGGTTTTTAACCAATCTTGTGCATCCAATAGGTGTTTTGTGTCATTGGATGAATATTTAGGTCATTTTCGTCATCCCTACACTCAATCTTGTCTAATTAGGGTTTTTAACCAATCTTGTGCATCCAATAAGTGTTTTTTGTCATTGGATGAACATTTAGGTCATTTTCGTCCTCCCTACACTTTATCTTGTCCAATTAGGGTTTCTAACCAATCTTGTGCATCCAATAGGAGTTTTGTGTCATTGGATGAATATTTAGGTCATTTTCGTCATCCCTACACTTAATCTTGTCTAATTAGGGTTTTTAACCAATCTTGTGCATCCAATAAGTGTTTTGTGTCATTGGATGAACATTTAGGTCATTTTCGTCCTCCCTACACTTAACCTTGTCCAATTAGGGTTTTTAACCAATCTTGTGCATCCAATAGGTGTTTTGTGTCATTGGATGAATATTTAGGTCATTTTCGTCATCCCTACACTTAACTTTGTCTACTTTGTCTAATTAGGGTTTTTAACCAATCTTGTGTATCCAATTGGTGTTTTTGTGTAATTGGATGAACAATTAGATCGTTTTCGTCCTCCCTAGGATAATTCTTGTCCAATTAGGGTTTTTAACCAATCTTGTGCATCCAATAGGTGTTTTGTGTCATTGGATGAACATTTAGGTCATTTTCGTCCTCCCTACACTTAATCTTGTCCAATTAGGGTTTTTAACCAATCTTGTGCATCCAATAGGTGTTTGGTGTCATTGAATGAATATTTAAGTCATTTTCGTCATCCCTACACTTAATCTTGTCTAATTAGGGTTTTTAACCAATCTTGTGCATCCAATAAGTGTTTTGTGTCATTGGATGAACATTTAGGTTATTTTCGTCCTCCCTACACTTTATCTTGTCCAATTATGGTTTTTAACCAATCTTGTGCATCCAATAGGTGTTTTGTGTCATTGGATGAATATTTAGGTCATTTTCGTCATCCCTACACTAAATCTTGTCCAATTAGGGTTTTTAACTAATCTTGTGCATCCAATAGGTGTTTTGTATCATTGGACGAATATTTACGTCATTTTCGTCCTCCCTAAACTTAACCTTGTCCAATTAGGGTTTCTATCCAATCTTGTGCATCCAATAGGTGTGTTTGTGTCATTGAATGAACAATTAGGTCATTTTCGTCCTCCCTAGGCTAATTCTTGTCCAATTAGGGTTTTTAACCAATCTTGTGCATCCAATAGGTGTTTTGTGTCATTGGATGATCATTTAGGTCATTTTCGTCCTCCCTCCACTTTATCTTGTCCAATTATGGTTTTTAACCAATCTTGTGCATCCAATAGGTGTTTTGTGTCATTGGATGAATATTTAGGTCATTTTCGTCATCCCTACACTTAATCTTGTCCAATTAGGGTTTTTAACCAATCTTGTGCATCCAATAGGTGTTTTGTATCATTGGACGAATATTTACGTCATTTTCGTCCTCCCTAAACTTAACCTTGTCCAATTAGGGTTTCTATCCAATCTTGTGCATCCAATAGGTGTGTTTCTGTCATTGAATGAACAATTAGGTCATTTTCGTCCTCCCTAGGCTAATTCTTGTCCAATTAGGGTTTTTAACCAATCTTGTTCATCCAATAGGTGTTTTGTGTCATTGGATGATCATTTAGTTCATTTTCGTCCTCCCTACACTTTATCTTGTCCAATTAGGGTTTCTAACAATTCTTGTGCATCCAATTGGTGTTTTTGTATCATTGGATGAACAATTAGGTCATTTTCGTCCTCCCTATGATAATTCTTGTCCAATTAGGGTTTTTAACCAATCTTGTGCATCCAATAGGTGTTTTGTGTCATTGGATGAACATTTAGGTCATTTTCGTCCTCCCTACACTTAATCTTGTCCAATTAGGGTTTTTAACCAATCTTGTGCATCCAATAGGTGTTTTGTGTCATTGGATGAACTTTTAGGTCATTTTCGTCCTCCCTGCACTTAATCTTGTCCAATTAGGGTTTTTAAACAATCTTGTGCATCCAATAGGTGTTTTGTGTCATTGGATGAACAATTAGGTCATTTTTGTCCTCCCTAAGCTTATTCTTGTCCTATTAGGGTTTCTAACCAATCTTGTGCATCCAATCGGTGTTTTGTGTCAGTGGAAGAATATTTAGGTCATTTTCGTCCTCCCTTCACTTAATCTGGTCCAATTAGAGTTTTTAACCAATCTTGTGCATCCAATAGTTGTTTTGTGTCATTGGATGAACATTTAGGTCCTTTTCGTCATACCTAGGCTTATTCTTGTCCAATTAGGGTTTTTAACCAATCTTGTGCATCCAATAGGTGTTTTGTGTCATTGGATGAACATTTAGGTCATTTTCGTCCTCCCTACACTTAATCTTGTCCAATTAGGGTTTTTAACCAATCTTGTGCATCCAATACGTGTTTTGTGTCATTGGATGAACATTTACGTCATTTTCGTCCTCCCTACACTTTATCTTGTCCAATTAGGGTTTCTAACCAATCTTGTGCATCCAATTGGTGTTTTTGTGTCATTGGATGAACAATTAGGTCATTTTCGTCCTCCCTATGATAATTCTTGTCCAATTAGGGTTTTTAACCAATCTTGTGCATCCAATAGGTGTTTTGTGTCATTGGATGAACATTTAGGTCATTTTCGTCCTCCTTATTCTATTTCTTATCCAATTAGGGTTTTTAACCAATCTTGTTCATCCAGTAGGTGTTTTGTGTCCTTGGATGAACATTTAGGTCATTTTCGTCCTCCCTACACTTAATCTTGTTCAATTAGGGTTTTTAACCAATCTTGTTCATTCAATAGGTGTGTTGTGTCATTGGATGAATATTTATGTCATTTTCGTCCTCCCTAAACTTAATCTTATCCAATTACGGTTTTTAACCAATCTTGTGCATCCAATAGGTGTTTTGTGTCATTGGATGAACATTTAGGTCATTTTCGTCGTCCCTACACTTAATCTTGTCCAATTAGGGTTTCTAACCAATCTTGCGCAATCAATTGGTGTGTTTGTGTCATTGGATGAACAATTAGGTCATTTTCGTCCTCCCTATGATAATTCTTGTCCAATTAGGGTTTTTAACCAATCTTGTGCATCCAATAGGTGTTTTGTGTCATTGGATGAACATTTAGGTCATTTTCGTCCTCCGTAGGCTAATTCTTATCCAATTAGGGTTTTTAACCAATCTTGTGCATCCAATAGGTGTTTTGTGTCATTGGATGAACATTTAGGTCATTTTCGTTCTCCCTACACTTAATCTTGTTCAATTAGGGTCTCTGACCAATCTTGTGCATCCGACAGGTGTTTTTGTGTCATTGGATGAACAATTAGGTCATTTTCGTCCTCCCTAGGCTAATTCTTGTCCAATTAGGGTTTTTAACCAATCTTGTGCATCCAATAGGTGTTTTGTGTCATTGGATGAACACTTAGGTCATTTTCGTCCTCCCTACACTTTATCTTGTCCAATTAGGGTTTCTAACAAATCTTGTGCATCCAATAGGTGTTTTGTGTCATTGGATGAACATTTAGGTCATTTTCGTCCTCCCTACACTTTATCTTGTTCAATTAGGGTTTTTGACCAATCTTGTGCATTCAATAGGTGTGTTGTGTCATTGGATGAATATTTAGGTCATTTTCGTCCTCCCTAAACTTAATCTTGTCCAATTAGGGTTTTTAACCAATCTTGTGCATCCAATAGGTGTTTTGTGTCATTAGATGAACATTTAGGTCATTTTCGTCCTCCCTAAACTTAATCTTGTCCAATTAGGGTTTTTAAGCAATCTTGTGCAACCAAAAGGTGTTTTCTGTAATTGGATGAACTTTTAGGTCATTTTCGTCCTCCCTACACTTAATCTTGTTCAATTAGGGTTTCTAACCAATCTTGTGCATCCGACAGGTGTTTTTGTGTCATTGGATGAACAATTAGGTCATTTTCGTCCTCCCTTGGCTAATTCTTGTCCAATTAGGGTTTTTAACCAATCTTGTGCATCCAATAGGTGTTTTGTGTCATTGGATGAACACATAGGTAATTTTCGTCCTCCCTACACTTTATCTTGTCCAATTGGGGTTTCTAACCAATCTTGTGCATCCAATTGGTGTTTTTGTGTCATTGGATGAACAATTAGGTCATTTTCGTCCTCCCTATGATAATTCTTGTCCAATTAGGGTTTTTAACCAATCTTGTGCATCCAATAGGTGTTTTGTGTCATATGATGAACATTTAGGTCATTTTCGTCCTCCTTAGGCTAATTCTTATCCAATTAGGGTTTTTAACCAATCTTGTTCATTCAATAGGTGTGATATGTCATTGGATGAATATTTAGGTCATTTTCGTCCTCCCTAAACTTAATCTTATCCTATTACGGTTTCTAACCAATCTTGTTCATCCGATAGGTGTTTTTGTGTCATTGGATGAACATTTAGGTCATTTTCGTCCTCCCTACACTTAATCTTGTCCAATTAGGGTTTTTAACCAATCTTGTTCATTCAATAGGTGTGTTGTGTCATTGGATGAATATTTAGGTCATTTTCGTCCTCCCTAAACTTAATCTTATCCAATTACTGTTTTTAACCAATCTTGTGCATCCAATAGGTGTTTTGTGTCATTGGATGAACATTTAGGTCATTTTCGTCCTCCCTACACTTAATCTTGTCCAATTAGGGTTTTTAACCAATCTTGTGCATCCAATAGGTGTTTCTGTGTCATTGGATGAACATTTAGGTCATTTTCGTTCTGCCTAAACTTAATCTTGTCCAATTACGGTTTCTAACCAATCTTGTGCATCCAATAGGTGGTTTTGTGTCATTGGATGAACAATAAGATCATTTTCGTCCTCCCTAGCCTAATTCTTGTCCAATTAGGGTTTCTAACCAATCTTGTGCATCCAATAGGTGTTTTCTGTCATTGGATGAACATTTAGGTCATTTTCGTCCTCCCTACACTTAATCTTGTCCAATTAGGGTTTTTAACCAATCTTGTGCATCCAATAGGTGTTTTGTGTCATTGGATGAACATTTAGGTCATTTTCGTCCTCCCTACACTTTATCTTGTCCAATTATGGGTTTTAACCAATCTTGTGCATCCAATAGGTGTTTTGTGTCATTGGATGAATATTTAGGTCATTTTCGTCATCCCTACACTTAATCTTGTCCAATTAGGGTTTTTAACCAATCTTGTGCATCCAATAGGTGTTTTGCATCATTGGATGAATATTTACGTCATTTTCGTCCTCCCTAAACTTAACCTTGTCCAATTAGGGTTTCTATCCAATCTTGTGCATCCAATAGGTGTGTTTGTGTCATTGAATGAACAATTAGGTCATTTTCGTCCTCCCTAGGCTAATTCTTGTCCAATTAGGGTTTTTAACCAATCTTGTGCATCCAATAGGTGTTTTGTGTCATTGGATGATCATTTAGGTCATTTTCGTCCTCCCTACACTTTATCTTGTCCAATTAGGGTTTCTAACAATTCTTGTGCATCCAATTGGTGTTTTTGTGTCATTGGATGAACAATTAGGTCATTTTCGTCCTCCCTATGATAATTCTTGTCCAATTAGGGTTTTTAACCAATCTTGTGCTTCCAATAGGTGTTTTGTGTCATTGGGTGAACATTTAGGTCATTTTCGTCCTCCCTACACTTAATCTTGTCCAATTAGGGTTTTTAACCAATCTTGTGCATCCAATAGGTGTTTTGTGTCATTGAATGAATATTTAGGTCATTTTCGTCATCCCTACACTTAATCTTGTCTAATTAGGGTTTTTAACCAATCTTGTGCATCCAATAAGTGTTTTGTGTCATTGGATGATCATTTAGGTCATTTTCGTCCTCCCTACACTTTATCTTGTCCAATTAGGGTTTCTAACAATTCTTGTGCATCCAATTGGTGTTTTTGTGTCATTGGATGAACAATTAGGTCATTTTCGTCCTCCCTATGATAATTCTTGTCCAATTAGGGTTTTTAACCAATCTTGTGCATCCAATAGGTATTTTGTGTCATTGGATGAACATTTAGGTCATTTTCGTCCTCCCTACACTTTATCTTATCCAATTAGGGTTTCTAACCAATCTTGTGCATCCAATTGGTGTTTTTGTGTCATTGGATGAACATTTAGGTCATTTTCGTCCTCCCTAGGATAATTCTTGTCCAACTAGGGTTTTTAACAATTCTTGTGCATCCAATTGGTGTTTTTGTGTCATTGGATGAACAATTAGGTCATTTTCGTCCTCCCTATGATAATTCTTGTCCAATTAGGGTTTTTAACCAATCTTGTGCATCCAATAGGTGTTTTGTGTCATTCGATGAACATTTAGGTCATTTTCGTCCTCCCTACACTTAATCTTGTTCAATTAGGGTTTCTGACCAATCTTGTGCATCCGACAGGTGTTTTTGTGTCATTTGATGAACAATTAGGTCATTTTCGTCCTCCCTAGGCTAATTCATGTCCAATTAGGGTTTCTAACCAATCTTGTGCGTCCGACAGGTGTTTTTGTGTCATTGGATGAACAATTAGGTCATTTTCGTCCTCCCTACACTTTATCTTGTCCAAATAGGGTTTCTGACCAATCTTGTGCATCCAATTGGTGTTTTTGTGTCATTGGATGAACAATTAGGTCATTTTCGTCCTCCCTATGATAATTCTTGTCCAATTAGGGTTTTTAACCAATCTTGTGCATCCAATAGGTGTTTTGTGTCATTGGATGAACACTTAGGTCATTTTCGTCCTCCCTACACTTTATCTTGTCCAAATAGGGTTTCTAACCAATCTTGTGCATCCGAGAGGTGTTTTTGTGTCATTGGATGAACAATTAGGTCATTTTCGTCCTCCCTAGGCTAATTCTTGTCCAATTAGGGTTTTTAACCAATCTTGTGCATCCAATAGGTGTTTTGTGTCATTGGATGAACACTTAGGTCATTTTCATCCTCTCTAGGCTAATTCTTATCCTATTAGGGTTTTTGACCAATCTTGTGCATCCAATAAGTGTTTTGTGTCATTGGATGAACATTTAGGTAATTTTCGTCCTCCCCACATTTAATCTTGTCCAATTAGGGTTGTTAACCAATCTTGTGCATCCAATAGATGTTTTGTGTCATTGGATGAACGTTTAGGTCATTTTCGCTCTCCCTACACTTTATCTGGTCCAATTAGGGTTTCTAACAAATCTTGTACATCCAATTGGTGTTTTTGTGTCATTGGATGAACAATTAGGTCATTTTTTTCCTCCCTAGGATAATTCTTGTCCAATTAGGGTTTTTAAGAAATCTTGTGCATCCAATAGGTGTTTTGTGTCATTGGAGGAACATTTAGGTCATTTTCGTCCTCCATAGGCTAATTCTTATCCAATTAGGGTTTTTAACCAATCTTGTGCATCCAATAGGTGTTTTGTGTCATTGGATAAACATTTAGGTCATTTTCGTCCTCCCAACACTTAATCTTGTCCAATCAGGGTTTCTAACCAATCTTGTGTATCCGATAGGTGTTTTTGTGTCATTAGATGAACAATTAGGTCATTTTCTTCCTCCCAAAGCTAAATCTTATCCAATTAAGGTTTTTAACCAATCTTGTGCATCCAATAAGTGTTTTTGTGTCATTGGTTGAACACTTAGGTCATTTTCGTCCTCCCTAGGCTAATTCTTGTCCAATTAGGGTTTTTAACCAATCTTGTGCATCCAATAGGTGTTTTGTGTCATTGGATGAATATTTAGGTCATTTTCGTCCTCCCTTTGATAATTCTTGTCCAATTAGGGTTTAAAACCAATCTTGTGCATCCAATAGGTGTTTTGTGTCATTGGATGAACGTTTAGGTCATTATCGTCCTCCCTAGGCTAATTCTTGTCCAATTAGGGTTTTTAACCAATCTTGTGCATCCAATAGGTGTTTTGTGTCATTGGATGAACATTTAGGTCATTTTCGTCCTCCCTACACTTAATCTTGTCCAATTAGGGTTTCTAACGAATCTTGTGCATCCGATAGGTGTTTTTGTGTCGTTGGATGAACAATTAGGTCATTTTCGTCCTCCCTAGGCTAATTCTTGTCCAATTAGGGTTTTTAACCAATCTTATACATCCAATAGGTGTTTTGTGTCATTGGATGAACACTTACGTCATTTTCGTCCTCCCTAGGCTAATTCTTGTCCAATTAGGGTTTTTAACCAATCTTGTGCATCCAATAGGTGTTTTGTGTCATTGGATGAACATTTAGGTCATTTTCGTCCTCCCTACACTTAATCTTGTCCAATTAGGGTTTCTAACCAATCTTGTGTATCTGATAGGTGTTTTTGTGTCATTAGATGAACAATTAGGTCATTTTCTTCCTCTCTAAGCTAAATCTTATCCAATTAGGGTTTTTAACCAATCTTGTGCATCCAATAAGTGTTTTTATGTCATTGGTTGAACACTTAAGTCATTTTCGTCCTCCCTAGGCTAATTCTTATCCAATTAGGGTTTAAAACCAATCTTGTGCATCCAATAGGTGTTTTGTGTCATTGGATGAACGTTTAGGTCATTATCGTCCTCCCTAGGCTAATTCTTATCCAATTAGGGTTTTTAACCAATCTTGTGCATCCAATACGTGTTTTGTGTCATTGGATGAACATTTAGGTCATTTTCGTCCTCCCTACACTTAATCTTGTCCAATTAGGGTTTTTAACCAATCTTGTGTATCCAATAGGTGTTTTGTGTCATTGGATGTACATTTAGGTCATTTTCGTCCTCCCTAGGCTAATTCTTATCCAATTAGGGTTTTTAACCAATCTTGTGCATCCAATAGGTGTGTTTGTGTCATTGGATGAACAATTAGGTCATTTTCGTCTTCCCTAGGCTAATTCTTGTCGAATTAGGGTTTTTAACCAATCTTGTGCATCCAATAGGTGTTTTGCATCATTGGACGAATATTTACGTCATTTTCGTCCTCCCTAAACTTAACCTTGTCGAATTAGGGTTTCTAACCAATCTTGTGCATCCAATAGGTGTGTTTGTGTCATTGGATGAACAATTAGGTCATTTTCGTTCTCCCTAGGATAATTCTTATCCAATTAGGGTTTTTAACCAATCTTGTGCATCCAATAGGTGTTTTGTGTCATTGGATGAACATTTAGGTCATTTTCGTCCTCCCTACACTTAATCTTGTCCAATTAGGGTTTTTAACCAATCTTGTGCATCCAATAGGTGTTTTGTGTCATTGGATGAATATTTAGGTCATTTTCGTCATCCCTACACTTAATCTTGTCTAATTAGGGTTTTTAACCAATCTTGTGCATCCAATAAGTGTTTTGTGTCATTGGATAAACATTTAGGTCATTTTCGTCCTCCCTACACTTTATCTTGTCTAATTAGGGTTTTTAACCAATCTTGTGCATCCAATAGGTGTTTTGTGTCATTGGATGAATATTTAGGTCATTTTCGTCATCCCTACACTTAATCTTGTCGAATTAGGGTTTTTAACCAATCTTGTGCATCCAATAGGTGTTTTGTATCATTGGACGAATATTTACGTCATTTTCGTCCTCCCTAAACTTAACCTTGTCCAATTAGGGTTTCTAACCAATCTTGTGCATCCAATAGGTGTGTTTGTGTCATTGGATGAACAATTAGGTCATTTTCGTTCTCCCTAGGATAATTCTTGTCCAATTAGGGTTTTTAACCAATCTTGTGCATCCAATAGGTGTTTTGTGTCATTGGATGAACATTTAGGTCATTTTCGTCCTCCCTACACTTAATCTTGTCCAATTAGGGTTTTTAACCAATCTTGTGCATCCAATAGGTGTTTTGTGTCATTGGATGAATATTTAGGTCATTTTCGTCCTCCCTACCCTTAATCTTGTCTAATTAGGGTTTTTAACCAATCTTGTGCATCCAATAAGTGTTTTGTGTCATTGGATGAACATTTAGGTCATTTTCGTCCTCCCTACACTTTATCTTGTCCAATTAGGGTTTCTAACCAATCCTGTGCATCCAATAGGTGTTTTGTATCATTGGACGAATATTTACATCATTTTCGTCCTCCCTAAACTTAACCTTGTCCAATTAGGGTTTCTAACCAATCTTGTGCATCCAATAGGTGTGTTTGTGTCATTGGATGAACAATTAGGTCATTTTCGTCCTCCCTAGGATAATTCTTGTCCAATTAGGGTTTTTAACCAATCTTGTGCATCCAATAGGTGTTTTGTGCATTGGATGAACATTTAGGTCATTTTCGTCCTCCCTACACTTAATCTTGTCCAATTAGGGTTTTTAACCAATCTTGTGCATCCAATAGGTGTTTTGTGTCATTGGATGAATATTTAGGTCATTTTCGTCATCCCTACACTTAATCTTGTCTAATTAGGGTTTTTAACCAATCTTGTGTATCCAATTGGTGTTTTTGTGTAATTGGATGAACAATTAGATCATTTTCGTCCTCCCTAGGATAATTCTTGTCCAATTAGGGTTTTTAACCAATCCTGTGCATCCAATAGGTGTTTTGTATCATTGGACGAATATTTACGTCATTTTCGTTCTCCCTACACTTAATCTTCTCCAATTTGGGTTTTTAACCAATCTTATGCATCCAATAGGTGTTTTGGGTCATTGGATGAACATTTAGGTCATTTTCGTCCTCCCTACACTTTATCTTGTCCAATTAGGGTTTCTAACAATTCTTCTGCATCCAATTGGTGTTTTTGTGTCATTGGATGAACAATTAGGTCATTTTCGTCCTCCCTATGATAATGCTTGTCCAATTAGGGTTTTTAACCAATCTTGTGCATCCAATAGGTGTTTTGTGTCATTGGATGAACATTTAGGTCATTTTCGTCCTCCCTACCCTTAATCTTGTCCAATTAGGGTTTTTAACCAATCTTGTGCATCCAATAGGTGTTTTGTGTCATTGGATGAATATTTAGGTCATTTTCGTCATCCCTACACTTAATCTTGTCTAATTAGGGTTTTTAACCAATCTTGTGTATCCAATTGGTGTTTTTGTGTAATTGGATGAACAATGAGATCATTTTCGTCCTCCCTAGGATAATTCTTGTCCAATTAGGGTTTTTAACCAATCTTGTGCATCCAATAGGTGTTTTGTATCATTGGACGAATATTTACGTCATTTTCGTCCTCCCTAAACTTAACCTTGTCCAATTAGGGTTTCTATCCAATCTTGTGCATCCAATAGGTGTGTTTGTGTCATTGGATGAACAATTAGGTCATTTTCGTCCTCCCTAGGCTAATTTTTTGTCCAATTAGGATTTTTAACCAATCTTGTGCATCCAATAGGTGTTTTGTGTCATTGGATGATCATTTAGGTAATTTTCGTCCTCCCGACACTTTATCTTGTCAAATTACGGTTTCTAACCAATCTTGTGCATCCAGTTGGTGTTTTTGTGTAATTGGATGAACAATTAGGTCATTTTCGTCCTCCCTAGGATAATTCTTGTCCAATTAGGGTTTTTAACCAATCTTGTGCATCCAATAGGTGTTTTGTATCATTGGACGAATATTTACGTCATTTTCGTCCTCCCTAAACTTAACCTTGTCCAATTAGGGTTTCTATCCAATCTTGTGCATCCAATAGGTGTGTTTGTGTCATTGAATGAACAATTAGGTCATTTTCGTCCTCCCTAGGCTAATTCTTGTCCAATTAGGGTTTTTAACCAATCTTGTGCATGCAATAGGAGTTTTGTGTCATTGGATGAACATTTAGGTCATTTTCGTCCTCCCTACACTTAATCTCTTCCAATTAGGGTTTTTAACCAATCTTGTGCATCCAATAGGTGTTTTGTGTCATTGGATGAATATTTAGGTCATTTTCGTCATCCCTACACTTAATCTTGTCTAATTAGGGTTTTTAACCAATCTTGTGTATCCAATTGGTGTTTTTGTGTAATTGGATGAACAATGAGATCATTTTCGTCCTCCCTAGGATAATTCTTGTCCAATTAGGGTTTTTAACCAATCTTGTGCATCCAATAGGTGTTTTGTATCATTGGACGAATATTTACGTCATTTTCGTCCTCCCTAAACTTAACCTTATCCAATTAGGGTTTCTATCCAATCTTGTGCATCCAATAGGTGAGTTTGTGTCATTGGATGAACAATTAGGTCATTTTCGTCCTCCCTAGGCTAATTCTTGTCCAATTAGGGTTTTTAACCAATCTTGTGCATCCAATAGGTGTTTTGTGTCATTGGATGATCATTTAGGTCATTTTCGTCCTCCCGACATTTTATCTTGTCAAATTACGGTTTCTAACCAATCTTGTGCATCCAGTTGGTGTTTTTGTGTAATTGGATGAACAATTAGGTCATTTTCGTCCTCCCTAGGATAATTCTTGTCCAATTAGGGTTTTTAACCAATCTTGTGCATCCAATAGGTGTTTTGTATCATTGGACGAATATTTACGTCATTTTCGTTCTCCCTACACTTAATCTTGTCCAATTTGGGTTTTTAACCAATCTTATGCATCCAATAGGTGTTTTGGGTCATTGGATGAACATTTAGGTCATTTTCGTCCTCCCTACACTTTATCTTGTCCAATTAGGGTTTCTTACAATTCTTGTGCATCCAATTGGTGTTTTTGTGTCATTGGATGAACAATTAGGTCATTTTCGTCCTCCCTATTATAATTCTTGTCCAATTAGGGTTTTTAACCAATCTTGTGCATCCAATAGGTGTTTTGTGTCATTGGATGCACATTTAGGTCATTTTCGTCCTCCCTACACTTAATCTTGTCCAATTAGGGTTTTTAACCAATCTTGTGCATCCAATAGGTGTTTTGTGTCATTGGATGAATATTTAGGTCATTTTCGTCATCCCTACACTTAACCTTGTCTAATTAGGGTTTTTAACCAATCTTGTGTATCCAATTGGTGTTTTTGTGTAATTGGATGAACAATTAGATCATTTTCGTCCTCCATAGGATAATTCTTGTCTAATTAGGCTTTTTAACCAATCTTGTGCATCCAATAGGTGTTTTGTGTCATTGGATGAACATTTAGGTCATTTTCGTCCTCCCTACACTTAATCTTGTCCAATTAGGGTTTTTAACCAATCTTGTGCATCCAATAGGTGTTTTGTGTCATTGAATGAATATTTAGGTCATTTTCGTCATCCCTACACTTAATCTTGTCTAATTAGGGTTTTTAACCAATCTTGTGCATCCAATAAGTGTTTTGTGTCATTGGATGATCATTTAGGTCATTTTCGTCCTCCCTACACTTTATCTTGTCCAATTAGGGTTTCTAACAATTCTTGTGCATCCAATTGGTGTTTTTGTGTCATTGGATGAACAATTAGGTCATTTTCGTCCTCCCTATGATAATTCTTGTCCAATTAGGGTTTTTAACCAATCTTGTGCATCGAATAGGTGTTTTGTGTCATTGGATGAACATTTAGGTCATTTTCGTCCTCCCTACACTTAATCTTGTCCAATTAGGGTTTTTAACCAATCTTGTGCATCCAATAGGTGTTTTGTGTCATTGAATGAATATTTAGGTCATTTTCGTCATCCCTACACTTAATCTTGTCTAATTAGGGTTTTTAACCAATCTTGTGCATCCAATAAGTGTTTTGTGTCATTGGATGAACATTTAGGTCATTTTCGTCCTCCCTACACTTTATCTTGTCCAATTAGGGTTTCTAACAATTCTTCTGCATCCAATTGGTGTTTTTGTGTCATTGGATGAACAATTAGGTCATTTTCGTCCTCCCTATGATAATTCTTGTCCAATTAGGGTTTTTAACCAATCTTGTGCATCCAATAGGTGTTTGGTGTCATTGGATGAACATTTAGGTCATTTTCGTCCTCCCTACACTTAATCTTGTCCAATTAGGGTTTTTAACCAATCTTGTGCATCCAATAGGTGTTTTGTGTCATTGGATGAATATTTAGGTCATTTTCGTCATCCCTACACTTAATCTTGTCTAATTAGGGTTTTTAACCAATCTTGTGCATCCAATAAGTGTTTTGTGACATTGGATGAACATTTAGGTCATTTTCGTCCTCCCTACACTTTATCTTGTCCAATTAGGGTTTTTAACCAATCTTGTGCATCCAATAGGTGTTTTGTGTCATTGGATGAATATTTAGGTCATTTTCGTCCTCCCTACACTTTATCTTGTCCAATTAGGGTTTTTAACCAATCTTGTGCATCCAATAGGTGTTTTGTATCATTGGACGAATATTTACGTCATTTTCGTCCTCCCTAAACTTAACCTTGTCCAATTAGGGTTTCTATCCAATCTTGTGCATCCAATAGGTGAGTTTGTGTCATTGGATGAACAATTAGGTCATTTTCGTCCTCCCTAGGCTAATTCTTGTCCAATTAGGGTTTTTAACCAATCTTGTGCATCCAATAGGTGTTTTGTGTCATTGGATGATCATTTAGGTCATTTTCGTCCTCCCGACATTTTATCTTGTCAAATTACGGTTTCTAACCAATCTTGTGCATCCAGTTGGTGTTTTTGTGTAATTGGATGAACAATTAGGTCATTTTCGTCCTCCCTAGGATAATTCTTGTCCAATTAGTGTTTTTAACCAATCTTGTGCATCCAATAGGTGTTTTGTATCATTGGACGAATATTTACGTCATTTTCGTTCTCTCTACACTTAATCTTGTCCAATTTGGGTTTTTAACCAATCTTATGCATCCAATAGGTGTTTTGGGTCATTGGATGAACATTTAGGTCATTTTCGTCCTCCCTACACTTTATCTTGTCCAATTAGGGTTTCTAACAATTCTTGTGCATCCAATTGGTGTTTTTGTGTCATTGGATGAACAATTAGGTCATTTTCGTCCTCCCTATGATAATTCTTGTCCAATTAGGGTTTTTAACCAATCTTGTGCATCGAATAGGTGTTTTGTGTCATTGGATGAACATTTAGGTCATTTTCGTCCTCCCTACACTTAATCTTGTCCAATTAGGGTTTTTAACCAATCTTGTGCATCCAATAGGTGTTTTGTGTCATTGAATGAATATTTAGGTCATTTTCGTCATCCCTACACTTAATCTTGTCTAATTAGGGTTTTTAACCAATCTTGTGCATCCAATAAGTGTTTTGTGTCATTGGATGAACATTTAGGTCATTTTCGTCCTCCCTACACTTTATCTTGTCCAATTAGGGTTTCTAACAATTCTTCTGCATCCAATTGGTGTTTTTGTGTCATTGGATGAACAATTAGGTCATTTTCGTCCTCCCTATGATAATTCTTGTCCAATTAGGGTTTTTAACCAATCTTGTGCATCCAATAGGTGTTTGGTGTCATTGGATGAACATTTAGGTCATTTTCGTCCTCCCTACACTTAATCTTGTCCAATTAGGGTTTTTAACCAATCTTGTGCATCCAATAGGTGTTTTGTGTCATTGGATGAATATTTAGGTCATTTTCGTCATCCCTACACTTAATCTTGTCTAATTAGGGTTTTTAACCAATCTTGTGCATCCAATAAGTGTTTTGTGTCATTGGATGAACATTTAGGTCTTTTTCGTCCTCCCTAGGCTAATTCTTATCCAATTAGGGTTTTTAACCAATCTTGTGCATCCAATAGGTGTGTTTGTGTCATTGGATGAACAATTAGGTCATTTTCGTCTTCCCTAGGCTAATTCTTGTCGAATTCGGGTTTTTAACCAATCTTGTGCATCCAATAGGTGTTTTGTATCATTGGACGAATATTTACGTCATTTTCGTCCTCCCTAAACTTAACCTTGTCCAATTAGGGTTTCTATCCAATCTTGTGCATCCAATAGGTGTGTTTGTGTCATTGGATGAACAATTAGGTCATTTTCGTCCTCCCTATGCTAATTCTTGTCCAATTAGGGTTTTTAACCAATCTTGTGCATCCAATAGGTGTTTTGTGTCATTGGATGATCATTTAGGTCATTTTCGTCCTCCCTACACTTTATCTTGTCCAATTAGGGTTTCTAACAATTCTTGTGCATCCAATTGGTGTTTTTGTGTCATTGGATGAACAATTAGGTCATTTTCGTCATCCCTATGATAATTCTTGTCCAATTAGGGTTTTTAACCAATCTTGTGGATCCAATAGGTGTTTTGTGTCATTGGATGAACATTTAGGTCATTTTCGTCCTCCCTACACTTTATCTTGTCCAATTAGGGTTTCTAACCAATCTTGTGCATCCAATAGGTGTTTTGTATCATTGGACGAATATTTACGTCATTTTCGTCTTCCCTAAACTTAACCTTGTCCAATTAGGGTTTCTAACCAATCTTGTGCATCCAATAGGTGTGTTTGTGTCATTGGATGAACAATTAGGTCATTTTCGTCCTCCCTAGGATAATTCTTGTCCAATTAGGGTTTTTAACCAATCTTGTGCATCCAATAGGTGTTTTGTGTCATTGGATGAACATTTAGGTCATTTTCGTCCTCCCTACACTTAATCTTGTCCAATTAGGGTTTTTAACCAATCTTGTGCATCCAATAGGTGTTTTGTGTCATTGGATGAATATTTAGGTCATTTTCATCATCCCTACACTTAACCTTGTCTAATTAGGGTTTTTAACCAATCTTGTGTATCCAATTCGTGTTTTAGTGTAATTGGATGAACAATTAGATCATTTTCGTCCTCCCTAGGATAATTCTTGTCCAATTAGGGTTTTTAACCAATCTTGTGCATCCAATAGGTGTTTTGTGTCATTGGATGAACATTTAGGTCATTTTCGTCCTCCCTACACTTAATCTTGTCTAATTAGGGTTTTTAACCAATCTTGTGCATCCAATAAGTGTTTTGTGTCATTGGATGAACATTTAGGTCATTTTCGTCCTCCCTACACTTAATCTTGTCCAATTAGGGTTTTTAACCAATTTTGTGCATCCAATAGGTGTGTTTGTGTCATTGGATGAACATTTAGGTCATTTTCGTCCTCCCGACACTTTATCTTGTCAAATTACGGTTTCTAACCAATCTTGTGCATCCAGTTGGTGTTTTTGTGTAATTGGATGAACAATTAGGTCATTTTCGTCCTCCCTAGGATAATTCTTGTCCAATTAGGGTTTTTAACCAATCTTGTGCATCCAATAGGTGTTTTGTATCATTGGACGAATATTTACGTCATTTTCGTTCTCCCTACACTTAATCTTGTCCAATTTGGGTTTTTAACCAATCTTATGCATCCAATAGGTGTTTTGGGTCATTGGATGAACATTTAGGTCTTTTTCGTCCTCCCTACACTTTATCTTGTCCAATTAGGGTTTCTAACAATTCTTGTGCATCCAATTGGTGTTTTTGTGTCATTGGATGAACAATTAGGTCATTTTCGTCCTCCCTATGATAATTCTTGTCCAATTAGGGTTTTTAACCAATCTTGTGCATCCAATAGGTGTTTTGTGTCATTGGATGAACATTTAGGTCATTTTCGACCTCCCTACACTTAATCTTGTCCAATTAGGGTTTTTAACCAATCTTGTGCATCCAATAGGTGTTTTGTGTCATTGAATGAATATTTAGGTCATTTTCGTCATCCCTACACTTAATCTTGTCTAATTAGGGTTTTTAACCAATCTTGTGCATCCAATAAGTGTTTTGTGTCATTGGATGAACATTTAGGTCATTTTCGTCCTCCCTACACTTTATCTTGTCCAATTATGGTTTTTAACCAATCTTGTGCATCCAATAGGTGTTTTGTGTCATTGGATGAATATTTAGGTCATTTTCGTCATCCCTACACTTAATCTTGTCCAATTAGGGTTTTTAACCAATCTTGTGCATCCAATAGGTGTTTTGTATCATTGGACGAATATTTACGTCATTTTCGTCCTCCCTAAACTTAACCTTGTCCAATTAGGGTTTCTATCCAATCTTGTGTATCCAAAAGGTGTGTTTGTGTCATTGAATGAACAATTAGGTCATTTTCGTCCTCCCTAGGCTAATTCTTGTTCAATTAGGGTTTTTAACCAATCTTGTGCATCCAATAGGTGTTTTGTGTCATTGGATGATCATTTAGGTCATTTTCGTCCTCCCTACACTTTATCTTGTCCAATTAGGGTTTCTAACAATTCTTGTGCATCCAATTGGTGTTTTTGTGTCATTGGATGAACAATTAGGTCATTTTCGTCCTCCCTATGATAATTCTTGTCCAATTAGGGTTTTTAACCAATCTTGTGCATCCAATAGGTGTTTTGTGTCATTGGATGAACATTTAGGTCATTTTCGTCCTCCCTACACTTAATCCTGTCCAATTAGGGTTTTTAACCAATCTTGTGCATCCAATAGGTGTTTTGTGTCATTGAATGAATATTTAGGTCATTTTCGTCATCCCTACACTTAATCTTGTCTAATTAGGGTTTTTAACCAATCTTGTGCATCCAATAAGTGTTTTGTGTCATTGGATGAACATTTAGGTCATTTTCGTCCTCCCTACACTTTATCTTGTCCAATTATGGGTTTTAACCAATCTTGTGCATCCAATAGGTGTTTTGTGTCATTGGATGAATATTTAGGTCATTTTCGTCATACCTACACTTAATCTTGTCCAATTAGGGTTTTTAACCAATCTTGTGCATCCAATAGGTGTTTTGCATCATTGGATGAATATTTACGTCATTTTCGTCCTCCCTAAACTTAACCTTGTCCAATTAGGGTTTCTATCCAATCTTGTGCATCCAATAGGTGTGTTTGTGTCATTGAATGAACAATTAGGTCATTTTCGTCCTCCCTAGGCTAATTCTTGTCCAATTAGGGTTTTTAACCAATCTTGTGCATCCAATAGGTGTTTTGTGTCATTGGATGATCATTTAGGTCATTTTCGTCCTCCCTACACTTTATCTTGTCCAATTAGGGTTTCTAACAATTCTTGTGCATCCAATTGGTGTTTTTGTGTCATTGGATGAACAATTAGGTCATTTTCGTCCTCCCTATGATAATTCTTGTCCAATTAGGGTTTTTAACCAATCTTGTGCATCGAATAGGTGTTTTGTGTCATTGGATGAACATTTAGGTCATTTTCGTCCTCCCTACACTTAATCTTGTCCAATTAGGGTTTTTAACCAATCTTGTGCATCCAATAGGTGTTTTGTGTCATTGAATGAATATTTAGGTCATTTTCGTCATCCCTACACTTAATCTTGTCTAATTAGGGTTTTTAACCAATCTTGTGCATCCAATAAGTGTTTTGTGTCATTGGATGAACATTTAGGTCATTTTCGTCCTCCCTACACTTTATCTTGTCCAATTAGGGTTTCTAACAATTCTTCTGCATCCAATTGGTGTTTTTGTGTCATTGGATGAACAATTAGGTCATTTTCGTCCTCCCTATGATAATTCTTGTCCAATTAGGGTTTTTAACCAATCTTGTGCATCCAATAGGTGTTTGGTGTCATTGGATGAACATTTAGGTCATTTTCGTCCTCCCTACACTTAATCTTGTCCAATTAGGGTTTTTAACCAATCTTGTGCATCCAATAGGTGTTTTGTGTCATTGGATGAATATTTAGGTCATTTTCGTCATCCCTACACTTAATCTTGTCTAATTAGGGTTTTTAACCAATCTTGTGCATCCAATAAGTGTTTTGTGTCATTGGATGAACATTTAGGTCTTTTTCGTCCTCCCTAGGCTAATTCTTATCCAATTAGGGTTTTTAACCAATCTTGTGCATCCAATAGGTGTGTTTGTGTCATTGGATGAACAATTAGGTCATTTTCGTCTTCCCTAGGCTAATTCTTGTCGAATTCGGGTTTTTAACCAATCTTGTGCATCCAATAGGTGTTTTGTATCATTGGACGAATATTTACGTCATTTTCGTCCTCCCTAAACTTAACCTTGTCCAATTAGGGTTTCTATCCAATCTTGTGCATCCAATAGGTGTGTTTGTGTCATTGGATGAACAATTAGGTCATTTTCGTCCTCCCTATGCTAATTCTTGTCCAATTAGGGTTTTTAACCAATCTTGTGCATCCAATAGGTGTTTTGTGTCATTGGATGATCATTTAGGTCATTTTCGTCCTCCCTACACTTTATCTTGTCCAATTAGGGTTTCTAACAATTCTTGTGCATCCAATTGGTGTTTTTGTGTCATTGGATGAACAATTAGGTCATTTTCGTCATCCCTATGATAATTCTTGTCCAATTAGGGTTTTTAACCAATCTTGTGGATCCAATAGGTGTTTTGTGTCATTGGATGAACATTTAGGTCATTTTCGTCCTCCCTACACTTTATCTTGTCCAATTAGGGTTTCTAACCAATCTTGTGCATCCAATAGGTGTTTTGTATCATTGGACGAATATTTACGTCATTTTCGTCTTCCCTAAACTTAACCTTGTCCAATTAGGGTTTCTAACCAATCTTGTGCATCCAATAGGTGTGTTTGTGTCATTGGATGAACAATTAGGTCATTTTCGTCCTCCCTAGGATAATTCTTGTCCAATTAGGGTTTTTAACCAATCTTGTGCATCCAATAGGTGTTTTGTGTCATTGGATGAACATTTAGGTCATTTTCGTCCTCCCTACACTTAATCTTGTCCAATTAGGGTTTTTAACCAATCTTGTGCATCCAATAGGTGTTTTGTGTCATTGGATGAATATTTAGGTCATTTTCATCATCCCTACACTTAACCTTGTCTAATTAGGGTTTTTAACCAATCTTGTGTATCCAATTCGTGTTTTAGTGTAATTGGATGAACAATTAGATCATTTTCGTCCTCCCTAGGATAATTCTTGTCCAATTAGGGTTTTTAACCAATCTTGTGCATCCAATAGGTGTTTTGTGTCATTGGATGAACATTTAGGTCATTTTCGTCCTCCCTACACTTAATCTTGTCCAATTAGGGTTTTTAACCAATCTTGTGCATCCAATAGGTGTTTTGTGTCATTGAATGAATATTTAGGTCATTTTCGTCATCCCTACACTTAATCTTGTCTAATTAGGGTTTTAACCAATCTTGTGCATCCAATAAGTGTTTTGTGTCATTGGATGAACATTTAGGTCATTTTCGTCCTCCCTCCACTTTATCTTGTCCAATTATGGTTTTTAACCAATCTTGTGCATCCAATAGGTGTTTTGTGTCATTGGATGAATATTTAGGTCATTTTCGTCATCCCTACACTTAATCTTGTCCAATTAGGGTTTTTAACCAATCTTGTGCATCCAATAGGTGTTTTGTATCATTGGACGAATATTTACGTCATTTTCGTCCTCCCTAAACTTAACCTTGTCCAATTAGGGTTTCTATCCAATCTTGTGCATCCAATAGGTGTGTTTGTGTCATTGAATGAACAATTAGGTCATTTTCGTCCTCCCTAGGCTAATTCTTGTCCAATTAGGGTTTTTAACCAATCTTGTGCATCCAATAGGTGTTTTGTGTCATTGGATGAACATTTAGGTCATTTTCGTCCTCCCTACACTTAATCTCTTCCAATTAGGGTTTTTAACCAATCTTGTGCATCCAATAGGTGTTTTGTGTCATTGGATGAATATTTAGGTCATTTTCGTCATCCCTACACTTAATCTTGTCTAATTAGGGTTTTTAACCAATCTTGTGTATCCAATTGGTGTTTTTGTGTAATTGGATGAACAATGAGATCATTTTCGTCCTCCCTAGGATAATTCTTGTCCAATTAGGGTTTTTAACCAATCTTGTGCATCCAATAGGTGTTTTGTATCATTGGACGAATATTTACGTCATTTTCGTCCTCCCTAAACTTAACCTTATCCAATTAGTGTTTCTATCCAATCTTGTGCATCCAATAGGTGAGTTTGTGTCATTGGATGAACAATTAGGTCATTTTCGTCCTCCCTAGGCTAATTCTTGTCCAATTAGGGTTTTTAACCAATCTTGTGCATCCAATAGGTGTTTTGTGTCATTGGATGATCATTTAGGTCATTTTCGTCCTCCCGACATTTTATCTTGTCAAATTACGGTTTCTAACCAATCTTGTGCATCCAGTTGGTGTTTTTGTGTAATTGGATGAACAATTAGGTCATTTTCGTCCTCCCTAGGATAATTCTTGTCCAATTAGGGTTTTTAACCAATCTTGTGCATCCAATAGGTGTTTTGTATCATTGGACGAATATTTACGTCATTTTCGTTCTCCCTACACTTAATCTTGTCCAATTTGGGTTTTTAACCAATCTT